>CAJNIZ010048026.1:44665-58419 GCA_905231905.1 Symbiodinium pilosum | reverse complement strand
CCCGAATCGCAAAACAAGATCTGGGGGGGGGGGGTTATTAATGTAACGTTAACATTACAATGGAAACTAATATATCAGAATAGGGTATATGGGGAGGATAAATTCTATGTTTGGTATGTCATGCAACCAGTGCTTTCGCGTTCCAAACCTCTGTTACATGCCCCTTGAAATGCCTGCATGTTACATACACTCCGTCGCACTCTTCCACGGCTTGTGTAAAGAAACGTTTGTCGCGAAAACCGCTCTCTGTTGCATACCCCATGTTCGGGGTACGTAAGGAGTGTGGGCCCCGGCACTTGTTACAAGCCAATCATTTTGCACTTCCTCGCAGCTATACCTGACACGTACTCTCCACGCTGGGAAACGTCTCCAATATCACTGTAGTAGTACAGTCATGAAAGCCTGGCACGTCATATGCTAACTAGATATCTTTTATTATCTGATGTATAGTCATCCTGCATTACATTGTGCATCTTCTCTAGGGCGGTAGGTCTTGCAATGGTAATATGACCACCCCTCCATCATCCCCTATCAGGCCCTATCGTTAGTACCGTAATCAGCCCTACATAACCCCCTCGGAGAGTACTATACTTGGCCTCAGACCCCTGTGATAACGCCTGAGAGTCTAAGACCAGAGCTGGTTCAGAAGCACCCGCAGCTGGGTGGTCTTGCCGCAGCCTTCCAGCCAAAACTCTTGGAACAAAGAGGTTCCTAGGATTTCAGGGTGGTATAATTGGGCTGTGTCCCTGGGTTTAGCTTGTCAGAATTCAGCAAGCGAATGGTGAAGGCGCATGAAGCAACATTTTGTGTTTGAGTTTGCAACTGAGGCAATGTGCTCTGAAGGGGGCGGCGTGTGTTTAACATGGAGCTCTCACCCTATGGAGCGGTGCAATATCGCCACAAAAGCTTACATCCAAAGCTTTGCGGCTAGCTCCAGCCTGCAGCCAAAACAACTAGAACCCCATCTTGTTATCTCCAATTCAATCTTTTGTGCCCCTACGACATCTATGCTTCCCTGGGTAACCTCAACATAATCACAAGACTGCTCTGCGGCGTCCCTTTACAAGTCAGCAGTCCTTTACGTGTCAAGTGATGTAAACTGCAATCCCTTGAATCCTATCATGATAGGCTATACTTCTTCTAGAACCATCTGATTTCTTGGTATTCCCCTAGCGCGCTGCATGTGTGCTTTCTTTTGCAACTTGGGGACATCTGGCTTATGCGGCTATGAACTGACCGCAAGGTATGGCCCATGCACGTCCGCGTAGCTATACTATGCCCTCCCACAAACTTACATGGGACCCCATGTAGCCCCGCTCTAAGAAGAGCAGTACTGTTTCGAAGGCTTTCATGCTAAACCCCGCCAGCACCCCTCTACAAAGTAATTCCCCAAGACAGACTACAGTGATACAAAACTGGGGGGGGGGGGTATTTCTTATTGGGGGTGTTGTTGCTGGCAGTCTCTAGAATCCTCTTGAAAGCCCCCAAACAAAGTGCTACCCACATATATTCTGGGCTGTTGGCCATTGGCACCGACGAGCGCCAACTTCTCACCCGTTTTGACTGTCCAGGAAGCCTTAGTTGGACTGTGATACTAAACTGTTACATATAGTATTGGAGAAGAACATGAAAACTGCTGTTAGACGTATTAAATAAGGGCCATTCTACTTCTGTAGAGTTTGCTCCATGGTCGTGATTGACTGCTTCCGAAAGACCCTGCCCCGTCCAATGTGGTGCAATTATTGTTTTACGGATTCAAAATAACCCCAATGTAAGCCCAATATAGCCCTATTATAATCCTAATAGAACCCCAATATAAACCTAGTATAACCCTATTATAGCCCAATAAAACCCCAAGTTAAGGGATTTAGGGTTTGTTGGGTTCAGGGGTTTAGTGTCTTGGCGTCTAGGGCTTTGCAATTTACGGTTTAGGAATTAAGAATGTAAGGATTCCAAGCTCAGGGTGCAAGGCGTATAGTGAAGGCCTGACGGATCATCTTGCCTTTTCATATACGTTTCAAAGCGGGAGAGCGGTGCTCATCAAATGTAACAGGGCAAAGATTCAGGCTTCTACGTTGAAGGCTTGTGGGGCTTTCAGGTTTCTAGTCAAAGGCCAGGAGGCTCCTCCAGGCTTGGAAAAGGTTTAAGGTTTAGGATTTGGGGCTTAGGGTTTAGGGTTTAGGATTGGGGGTTTAGGGTTTAGGCTTTATGTTTGGGATTTGGGGTGTAGGATTAGTCAAGGTTATCTGGAAGCCTTTTGGAGTGGCTTGCGGGGGGTTCCACAGACCCCCTCCCTAGGGTTTAGGGTTTAGAGTTTATGGATACATTCCCTCATTTCCTGCTGCGCACCTCTCAGCTGAGGCCCCTCACCTCACTCTTGCGAGATGATGTAGGGTTGGCAATAATTGGAACAGGCTTCTTGGAGTATATGAGCTATATTCTAAACTGTGTAGGGGACTACTATAGGGGCTCTTAAAGGGGATACTGGGAGTTTAGACTATACTGATACCTCATATCATGCTTCCAGTGGACGAGGGAGAATATTAGAGAATCCTGACAGTGCAGGCTTCTGCCTGGTCTTAAGCATCCATGCTTTATGAGGTCGCAAGCCTGAACCCTCATAAAGGGACTTCACTGAAAACCCCAAACAGGGAACCCCACGACTATAGTAGGAATATAATAGAAATATACTTGCCAAGGTCTTTATATTCTATTACATTCCTACTATATTTTTGTGGTTCCCCCCTAAACCTTAAACCCTAAACCCTGAACTCTTAACCCTAAACCCTCAACCCTGAACCCTTTTACCTTAACCCTTAAGCCTCGACCCTAAAAAGCAGCCTAAGCCCGACCCCATGGCCAAGCGCTCAGGTCTAAGAGTTCAGGATGAGGGGGTTTTGGGTCAAGGAATTTTAGCGTTTAAGGCCTAGAGTTTAGGGTGTCATTAGGGTTTAGGGCTCGATTTTAAGCTTGAGATGTTGGGTTTAGGGTGGCTCAAGCATGAAGGATTAGGTTTTCGGGTTCAGGGCCTGGGGCTGAGGACATTAGATGTTGGGCCATAACGTGTGGGGATACATAAGGAGCAAGCCTGATGGCAGGTGCTCCCTCTGACTGGATGGGTTGACAGCTGTTGGGTTTTTAGGGTTTAGGGTTTAGGGTTTAGGGAACTTGAGGTACCGGGTGTCCAAGGGTCATTATTATTTGAAGACAAGCCTCCATATACCCTCTGCGCTAATGTTAGCACCACAGCACTTACGAGCGAATCATTCATGACCGCAAACAACCACTATATTGTAGACTGGCACTCCCCTGAACTATCATGGAATCCAATATAAAACCTTGAAAGGAAAGTTGCTCCAAAACCATAGACCTAAGATCCTTAACCCTGCGCACTACACTAAAGGCCAGCTTTCAAGTGTACAGCGCCGGGAACAAATCCAGGGTCTCCAGCTTGTGAGATTCTTCCCTAGAAGTATCAGCTCCTCAACCCAGTTGAAGCCTCAAACTGACCACTTTCAATCCTAAATGCTAAGAACCACAACCCCAGGCCCGTCTGTACTGTTCATGTAGGAAGTCTTGCAACACTCTGTCCTCTAAGCCCTATAGACCCTAAACCCAAAGTCCTGGTCCGGTAGTTTAAGTAGCTTAAGTGGTCCGAGTGGTGCAGGACTTCTGTCATCAACAGTGGCACTAGTCATCTTCTTCCTAACAACCACGTGGAAATTAGGACCCCTACTAACCCTCAGGTACTTAGAACAGGAGTATAAGGGAATCCAAAAAAAAGGGGTCTAAGGTCCAAGCTAAGTCCCACAGAGACAAGAAAGCCTGAAATTCGGATGTGAAGAGTGGAACAGCACAACTCCTACAAAACCAAAGCACTATCAATTAATTTCAGGAACTGCCCAGAAATCTCTGGAACATCCCCGCCGGCCTGGGGTTCTACAAGTTAGGGGCCCCTTCGAGGAGTCCCTGCGCTAAGGCGTATACTAAATTGGGGGTCTATAACCCTAAGGGTCCATGTAGCCAATATTTAGGTACTTGGGATTTGGGTAATAGTAAATATAGTACAGGTTTTGGGTAAGTATATGATTATTAGGTACTTGGACCCTTAGGGAAATGAGCTCCCAAGCCTTGGAAAGAGAGTTTTAGCTGAAGCTCCCCTTCTTGCATGTGGGGGTCTCCCAAAATTAGGGGTACCTTGTTTTGGGGGGCCCCTATAATAAGGACTGTAGTATTTTGGGGTCTTTATTGGGGTCCCCCTCTTCATGGAAACTACCGTGCCAAGCTACATCCTGAAGCACTTGTCGGCCGCCCAACCGCACGGCCACCTGGCTGAAGGCAGCTTGGGGGTTCAGGGTTTAAGGTTTCGGGCTTTTCAGCTTCTTAGCGGGAAGGCACGAAGGGAAAACAACTTGACAGTACAATAATGTTGCTGGGTAATTTTCTCCATGCCCTAGTCGCAATCAGGAGAAGCTTCGGGAGTGCTGGAGTAGTGTGGGCAGCCTTACTTGTGTGAAGCTTGGCCTAAATTATTCAGGACCCTTTTTTTCCTGAGCTACCAAGCCCGGAAAGCCTGGTCCTGTTGAATTTAATGTAAAACTACGACCCAAGTGGGGGGGCACCCAGCGCAACCACCCGCACCCAGCCCCCACGGCCCGCAAGTGGTCGCTAAAGACTTGAAGAGATTTACCTGCCGCGCCAAAGACTAACTAGCATGTCCTAGGGATAGCAATGTTTCCAGTGCCTCGGAAGGGTTCCATCTATAGTCCCCCTTAAGTAGATAGAATATGGGGCATATGGGGATCTTATTATAATATACCCAAAGCCATATTCTATCTACTTTAGGGGGACTATACCCAGATGTGCACTTGCATTCTAGCAGGAACCCTCGTACACGGCGCCGGCCAATGCCCCTACAGGGCCAAGGCAGAACAGCATCCAGAAAACATAAACCCTAAGGGTCCAAGTACCCAATAATTACGTACTTGGGGGTTTGGGCAATAGTAATTATAGTACAGGTTTTGGGTGAATATATGATTGTTAGGTACTTGGACCCTCAGGGAAATGTCCTCAAGCACAGTGGAAGAACTTGGTAAAAAGCACCTTTACCTAGGTTGGGTGGGGTTACCCTCAACCAAAACCCTGAATCCTAATCATCAACACTGCAGTGAGGTCGCCAACCTCACGAATGCCCACCGTGACTTCACCTGGCGACATGGCTGAAGGGTTGGATTTTTGAGGTTCAGGGAATACGGTTTAGGGCTTAGGGTTGCGGTTGTTGAGCTAAACCCCTAAACTCCTAAACCCTAAACCCCTAAACCCTAAACCCCTAAAACCCTAAAACCCTAAACCCTAAGGGGTTGACATGTAGGCTTCCGGGTGATCCCTGAGATGGGTACAGCCTGAAGGCTTAAAACCATAAAAGGTCCATCTAGCTCCTTTTGTGCTTTTTAGGCTTTAAGGGTCCAATTCTCGAAAGGACACTTGGAGGGTCCGGGGGACTTAGTAATTAGGTTCATAACCCATATCGTAACCCTAATTATCCCATTATTAGCCTACTTGCGAAGTCCCCCTGACCCTCCAAGTAGTAAGTTAAGCAATGGTTCAGTGGCTCAGCGATGGATACTTCGACGTTCATGCAGTTCAATAGCTTTGGCTAATCTATATCAGGGCAGTTCGGGGGATTGCATGTAAGTTTTAAGTCCAGTTGCAAGTAGCTACTGAGTCCTGCAACCTCCGGGTAGAATGAACATGTCTATCCGTAAAGCCTAAACCCTAAACATGAATGACTGACTGGCTTGCAGACTAGCGCGTGCTTACTCCCACGACGCCATCTCTGTAATCCTCCTAAACCTACAATGAACACATGTAAGGAGACTACCGTCAGAGGGTGCTTTGATTTGCATTGTCCGGGTACCCTTAGGTCCCTGTAAAGGGGGCTTTAGGGAGACACAGAGTCTTTAGGGTTTTCTCAAAGCAGCGGTACCCTGACGGATCACAAGAACATCTTTGGATTGTACCTAGATCACGGGGACCATACTTGAAAACATAAATAACAAAGCGATTGAAGCGCCATCATCACCACCATGTCTCCTCATCGTTCTACTGTACACTGCTCAGAAATTCTAAGAGAAGTTTTGGCGACCGCAGCCCCATAAAGTATGACCCGGCAATGAGCATATGACTATCATAGGGTTCTAATCTGGCAGGGACTAGGGCTGCCGAAGGCCCTTACGCAGAAAACCAGAGCGCAATCGACCACGCCAGAAGCCCTATAAATGATGGAGGCAGTACTGAAAAAGTTGAGTCTAGGTGGATACATTGCGAAACAATAGTGGATCTAGACATAGGAGACTATAGGATATCACGAGTTTATAACTTTGTTACTGGGCTTTATTGGGAATGAGGGAATTTAATATGCAGAGATTACGTAGAAATTATATTCCTCATTCCCTACTAACGGCGGAAATTCATCAGAAGTCTACCAATAGGCACTGTCCACTCTCAGGTTGTCTTCAGTGGATTTTACATTGACCCCAAACCTAAAAACCTAAACCCTACATTCTCTCGTTCCCTTCTAACCACCAGGAAACCCCAAAACCGGCAACCCTAACCCTAAATTCTCTTATTCCCCGCCACCAGCAAGCTTCACCCTAGCTTAGACATTAAATGCTGACGGAGCCTTCGATGTCGCCCGTGTCAAGGAAGCTGAAATCAACCTGCCAATCGAAAAACCAATTGGGTGTAGGGTTTAGGGTAGCCTGCGAGTCGCCAATCAATGGAACAGTAACTTCCTTCAGGGTTATGTTGGAATAACTGGTACCATTGAAGGGCTTAGGGGATATTGCCCCGCAACACTGGAGAATCAAATGGACGTGACATGAATTCTGAAGATGGGATGATAGTGATTCATAGTGTTTAGGGTTGAAATGGTAGATTGTTAACATTGCAGGTTTGGCCCAAATAATCAGGGCACCCCAATAGGCTGTTCTAGAGATTCACTGGCTTCTTATGATGCATGCTAGGCTTGTTCTAGTCTATGGCGTGAGAGAGATTGGAGCAGCGATGTATGGAGAGCTGTTCCCGGAACAGGCATGTGGAAGCTTCCATAAGTGACTGGGCCCAATACGAACCCAAAAATTTGGGTAGATAGTGCCCTTAAGTAGATAGAATATGGGGTATATGGGGATCTTATAGAGACCCAAAAAAGAAGACTCCGAACGGAAACCCTTGTATGCTTTGCGAACCAGCCCCAAAACAGATGGACCCGTGACCCATGGCCGAGTATGGATGATGCTTGATGCGTATGCTTCCATGTGGGGTGTGTGTGCCGGCTGCTACTAGCAATTTCCCTGGGAATATTGGCCCGAAGGCACGTCCCCAAAATTCCATCCAAACTCCCCAAAGACTCCAGAACTTTCAACCCTACGTAACCCCAGTTTACATTAGATGTTCTCAGTTGATTCTCCATCATTTAGCCCTGTATCTTCTACAATGTCCCCTACATCCCCTCTCTGGCATGTAAAGGATCTAAAGAACTTTCTTGTAAACAGCCTCAGCTGCTAAACCTGAAGGTAGGGAGGGTTTAAGGTTTAGGGTTTAGGGCCCACCATCACACAAGCTTGTAAGGCCTGAAGTAGACAAGCTAAACGCACACACGGAAATGCACACGAAAGGCTGGACTCACGAGCAGGCACTTTCGCGACTACCCTTGTTGAGATCAATCTGGTAATTTGCTGGCATAGATTTAGGGGCCTCATAAAGTCTCCCCGTCATGGCTTCATAGTACAGTCATGCATGCATGCATACATACATACATACACAAACACACACAAATGAGCAGTATGATCCATCATGTTTTTTAGATCATTCCCAGAAATATTCCACTTTGCTGGACATTTGGGGATAATTGTAATGCTTAAGCCTGCAGCGTGGAGTATGCCTGGGGTCATTCCCCCTTACAGCAACTGACTTCTCAGGGGCTTATAGAGGGCCTACTATAGCTCCTATTATCTATTCTAAGCCGGCGTCAGAACCCCTCCGAAAAATCTATATTTCTTGCTTGATATTAGTATTCTCATAACCAAAAACTAAAAATCCTTTTGGAGGCCCCTATAGTTTTGTGGTAACAGCTATTGGAAGGGGGGCATGACTCTAGGGATGCCGCGGATGCCCCTGAATTTCAAATTGTTGGGGGGGCAGGGCATTGAAAAATCAAGCATCCCTTTGGGGCGGCGAACATGTAAAAACAAAAAACAAATGTTCAGTAGTGGGGCTCTCACCTCGGGTCCCGCATGAATACCTGTTTCTGCAAGCCCCGAGTGGTGGCTTCTGCCTGACATGTGAATCATATGAACGTTCCTTTGCTCAGCGATTCAGGGCTGATTTCTGCACTCCTAGAGCATCGGAAATGTGTCTCTCAGCACTTGTATACCCGCCCTTGATCTACCTTGGATTCTTGACCTCCACCCCCACTTTTAGAGTTTAGGGCCTAGCCCAGCAGATAAGACTCAGGCATCTCGCCTGGAGCTGACCACCTGAACCAGAACCAACCCCAGCTCTGGAACTCGCAAACAAGAAAGCTAAAAACCCTAGGCTCAGGTCAGGGTTTAGGGTTTAGGGTTTAGGGTTTAGGGTTTAGGGCTGGCTCAGGCCACTCTCCATTACAGCAACTGTTTCTACAGTGGATAGTAGGAGTTAGACGTGGCCCTGAATAAGACCCCTTTAAGGACAGCTAGGCTACTGCAAGGGGGAGAATGACCCAACCCGCAAACCCTAAGCCTTAAAACTGAATCCCTAAACTCTAAACCCTGAATCCTGAACCCTTAACCCTAAACCCTCCCACCAACGCCCAAACTCCACCTTGTCGTCTGCTCCACGCTTGCCTGCAGCTGCGATTTCAAGTTGAGGGTCTAGCAGTGTCCAGGAAAAGTTGGGATAGAGTAAGGGGGCCGGTTACAAGTGATCTTTATCTTATGGCTTGATAGGGAATATATAGGGATCATAGTGCGTGAGAACGAAGAACTATGTTGAGGAACGTACCAGGAATGATGTGCAACTTTGTTTGGAGGTTGGTAGGGTCTACCTGGACTCTGCAGAACCCTAAATAAAAACAGAGCGGATCCAGGTACAGTATAGTCCCCTTCTTAACCATGCAGGGCGTAGAGCTTAGGCTCAGGGTTTAAGGTTGAGATGTTAGGGCCTGGGGGCCTGCCCTCCAAGGTCTAATCCCAGAAGTGCCGGGAATCACGCGCAGGCTGTTGCGAGATTAGGATGCCGAGCTAACCTGCATAAGAATTAGGGTTTAGGGTGTATAGTCCCCCTGAAGTAGATAGAATATGGCTTTGGGTCTACGATAATAACATACCCATGTACCCCATATCCTATCTGCTTAAGGGGGACTATAAGACTTAGGATTTAGGGTTAAGAGAGCCCTGCAACAGCACTGCTGCTCCTCCTGTGCTTCCACGACGATGTGCAGCCCTACGACGGGCACGGTTGAGGGCTTAGGGTTTGAGGTGAAAATTCTTCATGGCCTTTTGAATGCTAAAGCAAAAGCTGCCACGGAGAAAAAAACAGCGGTAGTTGGGGTCATACAGTATTTGGAAATATCAGCGCTCTCTCTGCCAAGCTGCGGCTCAAAAACAGGCTTGACATCCTTCCGATGCTTCTGCTTCATAGAACTACTTGAGAGTTTTCCCACAGGAATACTTTTCAGGGACGCCAAGGATGTATAGGAACTTTCATGGAGATTCTACGGGAAAAACCTCCAAGGTTACATATAAACCAGGTTGAAAAAATCCTCTTCCCAATTAACCCGCTATCGCCATTAATCAAGGTGTGTGGCATACTTCAATTTGGCAGGGCAAGGACCGAGCAAACTCCAAACAAGCGCGGAACTCCACGAAGGCCCCTTTGCAAGGACGCTTGAATCTTTACAGAGGCCGCTTTGGGATTCTAGGGTTAGTTGCTGGTATAAATGTAGAGGCCCATCAAGTTTTACGGCTATGGCTTCATAGTCAAAGAATATTCGCAGGAATATGCCAACTATCTGGCGGCGTACACGCCTCACACCACCAGTCTGACAATCTCTCTGCGATGTTGTGAGACGGCGCTAGCCGGCCTCCCACTTGCTGCTGACGGATCTTTATTCCTAAATATGTATGCCCCAAACCTTGAGCCCAAACTTACTGTTCAATGTTTGGATGGCCAAGGCACGCTTGACGAAGACAGGCTCCTCCTCCGGCTCCTTCTTGGAGATTAGGGCTCGGGCTTCAGTCAGGTTGTTGGGCCAGGGTTCAAGGTTTAGGGTTTACGGTCGAGGCTTTAAGGTGTAGGGCTGAGGTCCACTGTCCGACATGTCCCACTGAATGTTTTCATGCCAGCTGTTGATGACACGCAAGCACTCATCACGGCAGTTTGATTTGCCTCTTCCCGAATGGAAAAGGCGGAATTTAGGCTATAGCTCAAATGTTTACTCCAAAACTCCAAATCCGATAGGCCCTACAACTTCAAGCCCTGAATCCTGCAAAGCCCCGAAACGTTACAAACCCTACACCCCATCAACCCGAAACCCTGCAGACCCTAAACCCCAAACCTTCAAAGGTAAACCTTAAACATGAAATTGGTCAATTTCTTCCTCCTCCTCATAGTACTCTGGATCATCTGCCCACTCTTCCAACTCTTCGTCCTCGACCTGTAGGGTTTAGGGAAGAATGACTCGAGATTATCCTGGATATCCAATAAACCGTGGACCTTCTTAGCGATTGTACGTTCGCGCGAAATATTGGGAATGTCTAGGGGAGGGTCAGTTCCACTTTGTACTAACTTCGAGGTAAGCCAGGGGCCGTGCACAAGCCTTTGATACGTATACCTCCGTGTATGTGTGTATATATACACACACAAAAATGCACGTGCCATATACGGACTCTTACATGGTTCTAGGATTATGTAGGGCGGATCTTGATAATACCCCTGTTCCCTTTACCCCGCGCCCAAAACTGGACCTTAGGGTTTCTGCCAGTTGCGTGATGTTGCCTCCATTTCTATACAACCCCTATACCAGAGAATCAGTTAGGAAAGACATAGGAACATGAAATGGAAACTGTGTTCATAGAGGGTTGTTATGAATCATATAATGTTGGGGCCTGAATGTTTGTTCATTTTCAGGCCTGATTGAGGTAGCCCATACCATACTTATGCAAGAAATCTAGGACCATGATGTTTGCTGTTGTTCCGGCTTCTACATTAGAGCCAGGGCGTCCGCGCAAGAAATCTGACCCTGAAGGCGAACATCCAAGACTAGAGGAGATCAGGGATCACACGCAGCTATAGGAGGTTCAGGGTTTTGGGTTTAAGCTATAAGTTTAGGCTGTAGGAGATTACCTTGTTACACCCTTAAATATGAGCCAGAATATGAACTCCTAGTAACCCCCCCTTAAAAACCCCTATATTAGTAGTGTTCTAAATAATCCCCTGTATAATCCCCTGTAAGGAGTCTAGACTGTAGCTCATATGGCCCTATAGTCTCCCTTTAATATGTAGTCATTACCATTTAAATTGGCATTATCCCTAAACCCTAAACCCTTAAACCCTTAAACCCTTAAACCCTTAAACCCTTAAACCCTAAACCCTAATCATCCCAGGAACCTCTTTAGGAGGTCAGCCTACGGTTTGTTCTTGGGAGCCCCATACCACTTAATAAAGGAATATGTTAGGTGGACCCCCCACCCAGTTATAGTAACTGTAAGGAATAGTAAGGATTATATTAGCGTCCTCTTATATTCCTATTATACCACTATTGTGGGGGGTCCTCCTAAGGAATATGGCTTAAATCATATTGGGGACTCTAGTACCTATTAGGCTATACTCCTTGATTGAGGGGTATTGGGCACCCTAAACCCTAAACCCAACTCCAACACGTTACACCCGAATAATGATTGTTAGGATGCCCTGATTACTCAGTCTTCAGCGGCCTTCTGTAGCAACATGCTGGGCACTCTTGTCAAAAAAGCTGGTCCGAAGATTTGAAAGGTTGTCAAAACTGTGATGACCTCTCGTGTAACCCACAACATTAGGGGCCGAACCATGATAGGGACCGCAAAAGGGACAGCCTACCGTTTTTGGTTCAGGCAAAGTCTTGTGAAGCTTGACGTTTCAGACTCGCTGTGGCGTGGCGTCAGTTTGGCTAAATTTAGCGCAAGGCCCACAGTCCCACAGGTAGGCAAACGCGCAGCCCGGCTGGTTTCCAGTTTAAAGAAGGCGGGGTAGTTTGTCAACATTCTGGTCCCTTTTTGCGTCCCTAGTATTTTACGGCTCCTCATATCCAACGTAACCAGAATGCGACCTTAGTTTTCCTTAGTTTCGGCAACCCTCATGTCACTATGTACCCAGCCCCGGCCCTTGGTCTAGGGCATAAATCATCTGAACAAGGCTTTGGGAGTGTATCATGCCGGAACTATTGCAAGATCTCCCGGGATACTCTGGGTACGGTTGATACTAAAAATCTTGCATGATCTTTGTCTACTATCACGCCCTGATTCCAAAGGAATTCTGTGCTGAGGGCCATGCAGGATTTTGCGTATCCGCCATCATTATTCTGGCTGCTACATCAAGTCCTAAAGTCCGGGTTCAACAGGCCCAAACATGCGGCTTCGAGGTCGCTAGCCTTAAAGTTCTAAGTCAGAGGTTTTAAGGCTTAGGGTTTGGGACCTTTGGGGGCAGACAACCGAAGTATGCGAAACATATTAGGAGGATTAGATAGGAATCTGGTGTTCGAGTTTCCAGCACCGCCCGTTCCTGTCACAAATGCGATTCCTACTTAGAGATTCATGTGACTTAGTAACCACATGTAATTTGGCTGAAAACCCCGCTTTTCATCGGGATAACCTCAAATTTAGGATACTCCAACTAGGGTATAGGTATGAGCCCATTAAGCCCCAAGTAGATCAGATGGCTACCCTGAGCGGCCACCCACCTACTATCCAAATTGTTAGAGGAGCAGCAGGCGGTCGAAGCAGTCGCCATGAAAACGGTTCCTTCTTAAGATGGCATTGATAATCATCCTTACTGGGTTTCGACATAATCCAAAGTTGAAACTAAATGGCCCTAAAGCCAAAGCCCTACATGATCAGACAAATCAGCTGAGCACGGGACCCCATAATCTTTGACTCCGAACTTTTTGTAGTACTCGTCTCTGTCCGCTTGACTCATCTCCTCAGGACCACAAACCCCTAAACCCTAACCCTACAACCTGCGGCTGACAGTATTTGCGAGACTGAGGTGTGATATATCATATATAATAGTACTTGGTTTTTTTTTATAAGGGGCTATGGGAGCTTACAACTTATCATTCCTCTACCTAGGTTTTGGAAGGGCATAGCGGGCGGATACCTCGGTTTTTGAAGGGGATCATGTGGGAATTTCCAAAGTTGAGGGTCTGCTTAACATGCGCCCCAAAAACTTCAACCCCCTAACCCTAACCCTAAACCCTCGAATGCTAGGGACGTCAAAGAAGAGCCCCTAATTTTGAAACCGCCATGTGGCAGTTGGGCGAAAAAATGCGCAGAGTTTGGATATTTTTTCTTTAAAAAAATCAAAAAGGTTTATGTAAGCGCCTTTGGTACCGTGTCCCCAAAAGTACCCCGAAGGTTTAAGGAGCAAAGAAGGGCTGTATGAAGCTGAATAATAAGGCATACTGGGATTCTGAACAGGGGGGAGGTTACTTTTCGGGGGATACTTGGAGGGTCAGGGGG
>CAJNIZ010048026.1:9734-44565 GCA_905231905.1 Symbiodinium pilosum | reverse complement strand
CCCCTGACCCTCCAAGTAGTGTTGTAACCCTTACTAATTATAGTCAACAGAAGGGGGCTTCGTAGTAGGGCGGGATGCTGCCGGATTGAAGGTGTCCACTGAAGGGTTAGGACACTGAAGGATTATGTGGAGACTTTTGTGACTAACTAACAAGACTGGGTCACAAAAACACTGACCATACTGAATGCACTGTTTTGGGGCTTGCAGTATTGGCTTGAGCCAACAGTAAGTTGAACACAGACGTCTTTGTGATCACATGTCATGCAAAACTGTACACTACCTTAAACTACCCTCACATCCAGTCACGCCCCCCGAAAAGGATAGCTCTCAGCTGTCTCATGAGTGCGCGGGTTGCTTTAAGTAGTCTAGCGATGAAAGGGTAGCGAAATTGATGCATAATTTCAAGATCCACCCTTGTCAAAAAGGGTCTAGGGTTCAGGGTCTAGGCATAACCTTGCACCCTGCACCCTAAAACCTAAAACCTAAAACCCTAAACCTTAGACCCTCCTAGACCCTAAACCCTAAACCCTAAATCCTAAATCCTGAGCTCTAAACCCTGAACCCTATAGACCTAAGCCCCAAACCTGCAGAACATGACTCCGAGCCCTCCTGTCTATCTACATGTGAGGTAATGTAAACCCCATTACATTATAAGTTTGGGTTTGTATAGGTATAATAATGGAAAAGAAAATGGCAGCTACTGTTTAGGGTTTAGGGATAAATTTAGACCGCTAATTAATAGACACCCTCCCCTTCCTGGGGATCATAATCGACATCCTAATGTCAAGGCCCTTAATTACATGGGTTTTTTGGTGCTTGAACTAAGAAGACATTTTTATAAGATGGTACCCCTAGGAATCCCCATATTACAGCTGGAAGGAGCTCATACTCTTACTCCAGAGTGGGTACTACAACTACAGTGTGTGTGTGTGTGCGCGCGTTTCTAAGACATCAACACTTGACTTCTCAGACTGCAAGCCTGGTCTAGACACGGCGCAAATGCCAGGATGCAGGGGTCAGGGACATGATGAGCTTTTACTAGGCACCGCACCCTTGGTGGGGCTTTCCTGCTGTCTTCTGAGGGCTCATCATCAGCTCTCGAACTGCCTTGGATGCTTCAGGTTGAGGTTTTGGAAACTTGGGGGGGGGTCTTAGAGGGGTCCGATGATAAGGATTGTATAGGATAACTTGTGTATGGTGTAGCTTGCGAACCATCAGACTGGGCTACACTGGAGTACAGGTGCCTCTGCTCTTCAATAAGGTCCGCTGTACACTGGTAAGATCCGCTCAACGACAGCATGGCGCTCCTGCGCGAGAGTGCAAGACATCGCCTTCAGGTTGACGTTACTCTTTGAATTACCAAACAAGACTTGGACCATGACATCTTGCACCCACGAGTAGCCCTCTTAAATTGAGAAGGGTGGGCCTTGCCAGAAACATCAGGGTTTAGGGCTGAGGGTTTAGGGTAACAAGGCGCAACTTTTATTCAAGGAGCTTGGGAGATGGATCCTGCTCTTTGTTGAGAAACTTTCGGTCGGCGTGCGTAGCAAGGAGAATGTCGTAAACCCCCAACCTCCAAAAAACCAGAAGGACCCTATGACTATAATGCGACTCTTATAGAGTGCTAAAATATAGCTGCTAGGGCACCAAAAAACTGCTAATCATTCCAACCACCGTGAAACCCCAACGCCGTATATGTATAGACGTACATATGTGTATATTTAATAGCCCCCAATAATTAGAGCATTATACTTACAAGGAGTATGTCGTCTTTGGAAGGGGGTTCTTTATAAAAGGGGAAATATGTAAACCCTTAACTGCGTGGCAGGCATGCAGCTAAGTTGCTGCTGAAGTCGAGCCCGCTAATCGCTTTAATCCTGATCGGGTTAAGAGTGTAACTTGGGCTTTTTTGGGACTATATCGGGGGCATGTAGGGATGTATGGACGAAATTCTGTACCGACATTGCTGTCCGCTTGAAACATCTACATGGAGTTCCACGCTAGTTTGGCAGAGGATACACATGTTTTTGGTTTAAGACACCAGTCATACAGCTCTCTTAAACATAAAGCATACGATAATCAATGCTACGAGGACCCTGCAAAATGTCCCCAAATTATGGAAACCCACCACGTGCGACCGTCTCAAAAAGAGAAACAAGTGATGAGTTGGTATCTAGTCTCCCTTCAGTGGATAGAATATGGGGTATATGGGGCTCTTACTATAAACCCAAAGCCATATTGTATCTACTTGAGGGGGACTATGGGTTCAATGTAATCAGGAAGGGACTTGCGGTTAGCAATGCCATCTACTACAGCGGCCTAAATAATTACCAATATCATCTTCCGGTCCATTTGAGGTACCATAGACCATAATTATACAAGGAATATGGAACCATGATACTGGTAATTATGTAGGCCCTTATATCATAAGTTCAGACTCGCGTGTGCTGTGTGTCCCCTTAGGATCCAAATTGAGATATTGCATGTCAGCCTGGCATAATTCATGAGTCCACTTGGGATTCAGGTCGTAGAGAAGCCGGTGATGCTTCGGTGGCGAGTAGGCAAACTTAAGCTTTCTGCTTCCCTGAGCTAGGTATCGTAAACGCTAAACCCTCTCGCCCACGAACCTAAACCCTACATAGCGGCTGAAGGGACAGCGGACAGTACTTCCTTACCTGGTGATATCCATATGTCGTGTACTGCCCCTGCCCTCAAAAAGTTAGGGGTTTAGGGGTCCATACGAAGACGCAGCAGTAATGCCCCCTAGACCAGAATCATGTACTAGACTATAGGGTTGGGGCAGTATCTGATCTAAGCGTACAATGGCCTGTTTGGAAGTCACATGTTTGCGGTATGTTTTTCAGGGCCCCTTGTTGCTGAAATGTCTCTGCCTCGCCTGGCTTCATGTCATGCGGATACTGCTAAGGGCACAGGGAGTAGGCAGGGTAGACTAAGACCACCAAAAGCTACTGAAAGCTGTGGGTGCTTGAAGGGTTCCAATTCCATTTCACGCTTTGCAGAGAGCTGCGTGAATTGGGACTATGTTGGAGCCCCTCGATTTATGGAACCCCCGCCCTACATGTTTGCCAGCGACCATGGTATGGGGGGGGGGCCGGGCTTAACAGCCCAGAACTTACTTTCGGGCTTCAGCAAACGATTGTATGGAGGAGCTGACGTACAGAGTTCATGCGAGCTCTGGGCGAACATCTGCCTTCAAGCCTTAATATTAATATTAATACTAAAATTAAAAATATTCAAAATATTAAAATCGATATTATTATTAAAATTCAAATTAATATTATTATGAATACAAGCCTAACACTCTAAGTGGCTTAGCCCTGCACCTCTACGCTCAACCCCCACAGGAAAATGCCTACGTCTTAGCCTATACGTAGTAACGGTAAAAATAGTAATAGCAGTAGCACTAGTAAGGGTGATAGTAATCGTGAACGTAATAGTCATCACAGCAATAAGAATATCATCATCATCACCATCATCATCACCATCACCATCATCGTCATCATAGCGAAATAAGCATCTGGGCTCACAGCTTGGGCCCTGGAGCACAAACCTACCATTGCTGATCTACCTTACGTATTTTGTACGTCAGGTCGTGACATGGTTTCTAGAATGTAGGTGTGTTCAGGTTTTGGTCACCGTTTTCTTCATGGCCTTTACCTAAGCTACTGAAAGTAGCACACCCGGCGCAGCCATACTTCCTATTGAGCATCTTCGGGTGCGCATTCTGGAAGAAATCAGCGAATATCTTTGTGACATTGGTTCCACAGGTGAGCTCTCCGATCAAATTCAAACTTTGGCTTTGGACCTCACCAGGCACCTGACTGGAGACGAGCTGTTGAATTTTGCTAGGGAAGTTTTGCCGAGGCCATACGCACGGCAGGTCGAAGGCTATCTAGCTTTGGAATTCCCGTTGCTCTACGCCTCCATACTTGCCACGTCTACGTATGGACAATGATTTCAGCAGTAAGGTTGGTGATGCCACATGGACCAAGTATGCGCAGGAAGTTTATCGGCGCATTTGCGCTGAGCTGGTTTTTCTTGACATGGGCGCCGAGGGAGTATCTAACAAAGTCAGATCCTCTAAGTTGGCATGGCTGCGGAAGAGACTTGACGACATGGAGCCTGAGCAGATCGCGCATGCAGTCAGACCACTTCTTAAGCAACACCGAGGCGATCTGGACACAATCACAGCCGCCTGGCTGCCACATGTGTCAGAAGGCATCGGACCGAATGACGAGTATCACGATGCCCACTGGGCTTCTCTGTCCTTCGAGGAAGAAAAGCTCGCACTGTCAGCTGGATTCGAGCTGCTCAAGTTTCAGCTACACGGGCAGCACACCGACAATACAGCTGACCTTTTGCTGCATGGAAGCTTTGAGGCCCTATCTGGCTTCAACTGCCAACTGCAGCTCATCTACAGGCTCCTACAACCAGATCAGAGACACGACATCCTGCAGTTTTCAAAACAAGGCAAGCCCATTCCGCACAGAAAGGCAATCGCTGCCGACAGTTCAGGGAAGAGAAGGCGACAATGACCACGTGAGGTTCGCGCCGCACAAGCTCCAGGGCCATGGACACTGCCTTCAGTCAGTGACGAGCCTCCCTGGTCCTGATTCCAGGGACGGGAGTGAAGCAACTAGGCTTGAACATTGTACAAAGAGGCATAGGAAGCAGCAACAGCTTTCGAAGGCTCCCGTAGATGTGAGGGTTGGAGGTACTGTAGGTCAACAGCCTCCTGAAGCCCATCAAGGCGTGCGTCATGATATCAGTAACCACGCAAACCATTTGAAACAAACATTTAAAACAAGGGATCCCGAAGGGACCACCTTCGTAGGTAGACCGGCTCTCCAGGAACTAGTAGATGTACATTCTTCTACAATCCAAACGTGTAGACAGACCAGCAAAGGCAGTTCCAACCATCGTCCAATACCACCAAGAGCACTTGCAGGCACGATGATTTTACTAGTGGCTCTCCTCCTAAAACCTGTCTCCAAGCAAGCCCCTAAACACCGCTGGCAGGTAACCCGAATTATCAGAGGTACATACAGGCGCCGACTCAGTTCGGTCACAAGAAAGCAGTCGCAACAGCCCCCAACGCACAGGAAGTCAGCCGGCACTCGTCCTCCCTCAGGTCGGTTACTTGGCATCTTCATACTCCTACTGCTGCTAAGCTGTGCCCATGCCTCTCCTAATCAAACCTCCAGAATGCTGCGGATTCAAGCAGAGCAAGCACGAGGATACACCACGCTGTGCGCCAAGAAGCACTCGTTCCAGCGTGCCCAGCGACAGGCACTTCTGCAAGGCACTGCCGTGTATAGAGGCAGACGCATGACGGATAGGCAACTTGGAGTCACCTGGTCCGCCAATGTGCCCAAAAAATCAGCCAGAGCCAAAGCCTCGGACGCAACCCCCCGAATAAGAGTAGTAACATGGAACTCTGGAGGCCATAACCTGGTTCGTCAAGCAGAAGTCAGGACATGGCTTGAATCCGAATCAAAATCCAATCCCGTTCACGTCCTGTGCATTCAGGAGACACACTGGCCGTGTTCGAGTGAGTACAGGGACGGTCCCTGGACATGTGTCCACTCCGGCTCAGGATCCAGAGAGGGCGGGATACTGTTCATGGTGAATACTGAGTACTTCAGCGGATTAGATATAAAGCATGCAGAGGTACATCCAGGTCGGCTGTTGCACCTTCGAATATGCAGTGATCCTGCGATTGATCTGCTCGGTGTTTATCAACATGCTTGGAACCCAGCGAAAGCTGAGTTTCAGAATAGGCAGCAGACACCTGAACAGCTACTCTTGGGGAAGAGACAAATCATTTGGCAACGTGTGCAGAGTTGGATAAGCGGGGTTCCGAGAAGAAATCTGTTAGGGATAATGGGAGACTTTAACTCGACATTAGAGGCGAACCCTCCTAATGTGGGTAACGGGGTAGGACATGCCCATACGCACAAAACGGATGCTCAGGCTCTGCAGTCTCTGCTACAAACGGCCGGGTTAATGGCTGCCAATACCTGGGGCAAGCCAGGTCATGCGGCATCCACCTTTTGGACCCATAAGGGTGAGGGATCTCAGATAGACTTTATCATCACCAGAAACCCTGTTAATCAAGCCTCCCTAAAATCATCAACCCTACCACAGGCACCCATAGTACATCCCACCGGCTTCAGACACATACCTGTGCAATGCTATTTTACATGGCCGAAGCCTCCACAACGTCAGAAGCAGTCCATAGAGTGGACCGCCAGCCGTGTGAATCAGGCCAGTGCACGCTGCCCGCAGTTGCTTGCCAGATTTCGAGCACAGCTGGATCACATGTCATGCACAGCTGAACAGCTGAATGCAAGCCTGCTCGATGCCTGGCAACGCAGTCAACAGCCAGTCGTGCAGTTGCCTCTGGCTGCCTCGCATCCAGACCGCATCTGTCTGAAAACGTTCTGGGAAGTTAAAAGGCGTCTAAGGGTCTTGGCTAACACTTCTTTAGAAGGATATGTTATTCTACATCCTCTCTGTCCGGCATCAACTTTCCAGAACGTCTTCAGCACCACGCGCCGCTATGCCCAGCATCTGCTCCGGTGTTGGCAGCACAGCTGCCAAATTCCAAAAGCAGAACTCTGCACTCAAGGCGAGAAGCCCGCAAGCCCGCAAGCAGAAGCTTGAAAAGCAGATAGAAGAAGCAATCGCTGCCGATCGTAAGGGATTAACACACTTATATAAGTGTATGAACACTATGCGTCCCAAAAATCCCAAGCGCACAATTCACATTAAATCTCAGGATGGCCGATTACAGAGTAACGAAGATGAGTTAACCACAATTAAGGAGCACTTCGGCAGAGTGTTCTCAAGTTCAGAGCCGCCAGTGCTTCCTGAATGGCATCTCCAATCCCCTCTCAACATCAGTCATCAGGAGATACGGCAAGCAGTTCGCAGCCTCTCTGCCAAGAAAGCATTGCCCAAAGGCCATGCTCCGAGCAGCTTATGGAAGGCTGGAGAGGATTTTGTAGTCAAGGTTCTCCACTCCGACTTTAGTGCACGCTTTGGTCAAGGGAAGATCAGCATGCCAGCTGACTGGCATACCTCTTTCATAGCCTTAATCCCTAAACCAGGAAAGCCTCCCACATCTCCTCAGAATTTACGCCCCATAAGCCTTCTGCCAGCAATACCTAAGCTGCTTGCGAGGATCGCAGCCCAGCGCTTGCGTCCCTTTTTGCTCGAAGCAGTGCATCAAATACCGCAGTTTGCATACATATCCCATCGACACACCTCGGACTCCATTGATCGGGTAATGGCGCACTGCCAACAAATTTGCACAAGGGTTGCGGACAACCGATTCAACCCATTTAAGCCTGGACAGGGTCGCGCTAAATTCACAGGGGGCATGCAATTGTCATTAGACTTGGCTAAGGCCTTTGATAAGATGCCAAGGCATTACCTCCTTCAATCACTTGAAAGGATCTCGCTTCCAGAAGACCTTATCTCTCTCATCCTCGACATTCACGACAATGCGCTCATGTGCTTCAGCAAGGGAGAAGCCTCAGTTACAATGGAAACCGGCAGCGGAATCCGTCAAGGTTGCGGGCTTGCCCCATTGTTATGGGTTGCATTCACGGTCCTATTGTTTGACAGGTTTGCCGAGTATCTATCCATAGATCAAATCACGGGCTTTGCGGATGACCTTCACATGCATTGGGCCCTGAATGACCCGCTCCACTTCCGAAATGCCTGTGCACAGGTAGGCTTCATTTTAACGGACTTGGCGGACATGGGCACGCAAGTGTCAACTGACAAAACGGTAATTCTCCTAGCCCTGACAGGTCCTTCATATGACAAAATCACCGCCCCATATGTCCAACGCAGAAAGAAGGAGAGATACCTCAAAGTGGTAACTAGAGCGGGCCCGGTAGCCCTGCCTATCAAGTCATCTCATGTGTACTTGGGGGTCAAAATTAGCTATCACAACTTTGAGCGTCAGACCATGCAATACCGGTTGCAACAATCATGGCAGGCCTTCCACAGGTTGTCTAGCTTTCTTTGCTCTAAGCAAATATCGCTTCACCACAGACTAAGACTGTGGAAGACGTGCGTGCAGTCAATAGCCAGGTATGGTCTGGATTCTGTAGGGCTAGACGAGGTAAGCGCTTCAAAGTATAGGGCCCGTACTGCACGTCAGCTGCGGCGCATTGCAGACAGCATGGGGCACTTGACCCACGAGACCAACCATGATCTGCATGTACGGCTGGGAGTGCCCGATCCTGTCAGTAGACTGTACGACATGGTAATCTCCCGAGTTAAAGCCAGTAAACGTCATTCAGGGCATCTCCACTCCCAGATCGTTGCACAACGCCTTGTCTCCTTGGTCAGCGACATGACCAACCACCGGCAACCGGCTGTCCAGCACAAGGGGGAACTCACAGAAGTGACCCAGGTTTTGAGGGTAGCGTGCAGCTGTAACATATGCGGCCAGCAATTTGCCAGCTTCCACGCCCTGCGCACACACATAGGCAAAAGCCACCCTGAGAATAGCATCGCGCTTACTAAGGAGAACTACTCTGTTAGATCCGAGCGTAAAGACAGTCACATGCGCCACGCGCAATCGGGGCTTCCTCAGTGTAATAAATGTGGCAAACAATTCTCCGGGTGGTCAGCATTTATGTCCCATTTTAATCAGCAGGCATGCCCAGTCTTACACAATATGGGTAGTGAAGCCGACATTTCTGGCAGGGACAGCTCCCTTGCTTGTGGGACGTTCGCGTCGGAGGGAGTAATGCAATCAGATCAGGTTGCAGAGTATGTCCCAGTCTTCAGCCTATCCAGCACGGCAGAGGTAGCCAAAACAGGCATCCTTCCGCAAATAGCATCTCACCTGCGTCAGTTTGGCAAACCTGACAAGTGCCCTGAGTGTGGTATGCACTGCAATCCCATGTACATATCCCGGCATGCTTGCAAGCAGCACTCCTGGATTAGTCAGGCGAATGCTCGAGTGATAGAGTGGGTAAGGAATAGCCAGATCCCATCTAATCCTTGTCAGTGGTGCGGGTCTCAGTACAAGACTTCCAACAAAGCACACCGCAATGCTTGCCCAATCCTTTGGATGTGCGGTCACCTCTTACATAAGCACTCCACCCTCACGCCCTCCAATCAAGGTTCTCTCCATGGCTACGGTTGGCAACGAGGAGTTGGCACGAGCGGCAGAGGAACTCGACAGTTTCAAGAGCTTCATGACTCCGAGTCCGGCAGCCACTCCGACTACCTCAACCGGGAGCCAGCCTCCTCAGGAAATGCCTGTGGATCAGACAACCAAGAGGGGAGGCGAGAACGACGACATGGACAAAGAGGCACAGGACAGGGCCAAGTGGCACAGGGGGCAAGGGAGGGCTACCAAAAGTCCAAAGGCCGACCGAGCCAGAACCCACGACAGGATCAGAAATCCTGGTGGGAAGCCAGGGATCAGCGCGGCTCTTCCAAGAGCAGCGAGGCCGAACTGAAGTCCGTCGTCAAGGCTTTAGGACGGCTAGTACTCCGCCAAGAGGACTCTCTTTCGGTGATGCATCTGGACAGCCAGTATGTCATCTTTATGAAGAACAAGAGTTCGGGAGCGGCACGGCTCAGCTCCTTTCGGTAGGGAGCCACTGGAAGGACCGCAAAGAGCGGGAGCCACAGAGCTTGACCCAACCACTTCGCACTGTGCCATCAAGTTCAGAATCGGCGAGATCAGGAGCAACCCCGCCACTCGCGAACAGGCTGTGAAGATGGGGATTCTGGAGGACGAGCACTTCCCCTACCTCCAGTGGAGCCCGGAGGAGAGCAAGCACATCAAGGTAGAGCAAGCTCCGCTCTCCATGACGGATGCCCTCCAAGTGGTCGATCAGCTCCAGTCGCTCATCATTCATCCCAATACAATTAATAAGTTCCACCCGTTGCGTCGTCTGACGCCGGACATGGTGAGCGACGTCATACCTTGGACATTGGAAATCCAAAACCGAACACAGGAAGCCCAAGTGGTTTATCAGCTGATCGGCCGCCTGATCCGCAACGGAGTGAGGCACCTTGCAGCGTCAACCCTGAGGCCGAGCAAGCTTGGGAGATCGCCCTTGGCCACGGCAGTAGACAAGATGATCCAGGAGCTCTAAGGCCGGAGAAGTCTAAGATTCTGCAGCTAGTCCTCCAGAACCACAAGAACTATAGCTATGCAAACTCAGCGCTTCTCTCAATCCTGTGGATGAGCAGCTGCTCGCAGGCTGCCTTTCCAGTATGCCATGATAGCCTTCGCAAGTTCCTGCAATGGTTATCCGCTCAGCACAAGCCTCAGCCGATATGGGATAACTGGTCTTGGCAAATGCTCACTAGGGCCTGGCCCCACCCCTTAAGGTCGCACGATGTTGCCACTTTTTTGGAGTACATTCAGCCCATGATTTTCACAGGCAATGCAGGCCAGTGGCAGTCCCGTGCTCCCCCCACCGACCCTGCACAAACCCAACATCAGGTTGTGCAATGCGGACATGTGTGGCCGATCACCTTGCCTGCCGTTTTGCACTCAGCCACAGCATGTACTCTGCAACAGCTGGTGGATGCATGGCATAGCCAAGCTCAGGTCTATGGTCTGAGTGACTTATCGCGCTTTGTGGCCCTGCAGATACCCAGGTTTGGACCGGACGGATCCAGGGTATTAGGACAACTCAGTGCCCCCTGGAAGGTGCATCTCCCACACTTCACGGATCCATCCGGCACTCTAGACCACATACCCTATGTAGCCCATTCAATAATCATACATGAGGGTGAGGACATCATGCAAGGCCACTACAGAGCGGTCCTGCTAGAAGCCGGTGCACTAAAATATGTGACGGAAGATGGAAAGAAGCCTGCCAAGCTTACCCTCAAGGTATCTAAACAGCTGGGAAGTCAAATGTACATAGTGTTCCTGGAGAGAAACATGCAGTCTAGATAATCAGTGCCGGAGCTATAGCAGTCTACAAAGAGTGATGTTAAACACACTCTCCTGGTTTCCAGCACGTGTCAGGCAGGAAAACCATAACCTAGATACATGGCTCCTTGTTAGTCTCATGTCTTTAATCCTGCCTGAAATGGGCAGCCTGCTTGTGGGGCCTATCGGGCCGGGGCTGTTCAGTGCGCTCAGGAAACCCTGGGACCCATGAACAACATGGGCTCACAATCGCAACGCAGGGACTTTCTTGCGGCGAAGGAAAGAAAGAAAGATAGCGAAATAGAACTTATTGCCATGATATGCAATGATAATGGTCATAACAACAAGAAGAATGCGAATAAACGCGGTGCTAGTAAAAGTAGCAATAAGAGCAATAATAACAACGGGAATCGTGCTACAAAAACATGACACCGGTATCAATAGCAAAAAATCATGACTGAAGCCTCAGCAAGGTAACCCTAAACCTGTCATGGGCTGACACCTTAAACCCTAAACGCTATACCCCTCTATATGGGTGGTTGTCAAAATTATGGTCCCTTCTTGAGTACCCTGAATATTAGGTGCCGTATTATAATAGGGAGCCAGAAAGGGACCATAATTTTGACAACCACCCATACCAATTAAGGACTTGTGCAGTCTGGCGTCTCGTCAAAAGGGGAAGAATCCTCGGGCATGTACATGCGATACGGGTATACGCGGGTTAGGGTTTCCGATAGTTAGTAGCCCCTTTTTGATGGTTCCAATCAGAAGGGTTATGGCATGTTGGGGTCCTTTCCCTGTTTACGGAAACCCCGCTTGTGGTTCCGGCTAGCGGCGTGTCATAAGGATTCTTGCCAAGCTCTTGACTGCTTGTACCCACGATTGTTACGGGTACGCTTAATGACCTGCAAAATGGATGGGTGTTGAATTGGGTCAATAGGGCCTCATGTGGACTAATAGGGTCTGACAGGAAGTCTTGCTAGATGTTCTGAGATGGTAATTAAAGCAACCTCAGGCTTCTTACAGAACTGGAAGGGTGTTTTTTGTCGATGCAATTCGTGTAGCTGCAGAAGGAATTTGAGTGAGAGTTGACCTGGGCAGGATAGGAAGCCTTAACCCCTAATCTCCTAAACCCCTCTGAGGCATCTCAAGACAAGAGGCTCCCCGGGACCCAGGGGTTTAGGGTGTCTGGGTATTACAAGGTGTTCCGGGGCCCTCTGTAAAAGGGCTATACGCGGGAGATTCTGAAAAACACGCACATGCTAAACCCCGAAGCTCTCACACCGAGTATGGTTCGGTGTTTTCAGGAATGCGCTCCACCGGAACCCATCTTTTCAAGATTTTATTCTCTAACTTTTTTCAAGGTACGGACATCCAAGAAATGGGGTTCAGTAGGGTCTTGGCATGGCTTAAGAAATTGCGAGTAGCCCCAGAATCAGGATCCAAAACCCTCGGAAATGTCTCAATGTACCATAGGAGAACTATCAGAAAGATCTCTCGAAAACACTGATATGAGCTACTGTCTAGACTCCTAGTATCCCCCTTAATATCCCCTATTGTAGTCCCCGATATAATCCCCTATAAAACCCCCCCTCAAGGAGCTTAGACTATGGCTCATATGACTTTTTAGCAGACTGTGCTCGGATAGACTTCAAAAAGCCCGATTCGGATCATTGGTTTAGGGTTTAGGGTTCAGGGTTTAGGACCCTAAGCAGGTTGCAAAAATTCTCCCTGTCAAGTCCACAAAAAAACCCTAAGGGTCCAAGTACCCAATAATTAGGTACTTGGGTTTTGGGTAATGGTAATTATAGTATATAGGTTTTGGGTATCTGATTATTAGGTACTTGGACCCTTAGGGATGATTACATTGGAGCAGCTGGGTAGGGCCCAATATCCTCAAGGTTGGACCTATGGGCCCCTAGCATGGGCACTTTTATCCTGGGGTACTTATACCTAGTAGTTTAGGGTTTAGGGTTTAGGGGTTTAGGGTTTTAAAGTCCATTAAGGGCTCATAGTTGGGACCCATGAAAGAGGCAAGAGCAGCCATGTTCAGGACCTTCCAAACCCACACCCAGAGTCCCACTGCAGTCATCATGTATCCTTCGGATCCCCAAGGGTCTCCTACTTTGGGAAGCCCGTACCTCATATCTACACAACTGTAATCCCCATAGACACATGATCAACAAATATCCTCTAATCATTGCTTAGGGGTATACTATGATTAACATGAAAAAGAATTCCTAAAGAGACCGCAAACAAGGAATCTTTCCAGTCGTTCTGGAATTCATTCCGGAAGAACATTATGGGCGCAGGGGGGTCCCTACAACCAGATTGTGGGGTCTGTATTGGGCCTCTCCCATTTATGGAAATCCCCTTTCGTTGCGATTATGCTGAATTCTTAAAGGGCCCAGGAGCCCTGGCGATTTCTTGGCCTTCACACTTTGAAAAAAAACCTCCTAGCAGCACACCCCAAGCTTCAATACCACGCCCATCAAAACCGGTATCAAAGCCCCAATCTAAACCCTAAACTCCAAACCCTAAACCCTAATGGCAAATGATGCAGCCAGAATTCTTTGATCTGCTGCACCTGGCGTTTAGGTTGATAAGGTTTAGGGTCTCCGAAACTATATCCCAAGTATATCCTATTACTATGCAGGATAGTCTAAGTGGACCCCCCATCCACTAATAGTGACTACGAGCGACAATAAGGATTATAGTAGGGTCCTCTTATATTCCTATTAGACCACTATTACATGGTGCGGGGTCCTCCTTCTGAAGGATACTCGGGGACCATAACTTGGCTGGCCTTTAAAGACCCTTGAACAATATTAGTATAAATGGGTCCCTATAAAACCAATAAGGGAAAATATTTAAGGAACCCAGAGGCCTACCCAGATAACATGGTTTGGAAATCTGTCAAAATTCAGAACACCAGTCACCTTGTCTTCGGGCCCTTACAACAATTCCATGGAGGGTTTAGGGGTTTCGGGGTTTAGGGCTTAGGGAATCCAGGCCAGAGATGCTCTACATCAGAAGCCGGGTTCAACGTCCCTAAACCCTAAACCCTAAACTGCGTGGTCAAAATGATGGGTTTCCTACAGAAAGCTGTTGTCTGTAAAACTGAGGCGGATGCAAGGGGCGAATATAGAACCTGTCTGCGGCAGATTGCCTAATTACTCAACAACAGCCTTGCATGCCATGCATCCTTCCTCGTTTAACACCCAAATGAGCTAATGTAGGGGCCTAAACAATCAATTACCAATATCAGGTTGAAGCACTTTTGAGGTATTCTATACTATAATTACACAAGGAACCTAGGACAATAATGTTGGTAATTTGCAGGGGCTGATCGCCTCACGGCGTTTGGAACCGTCTAAAAACCCCCTCTACTCCCCGTCTGCAGACCCCCTGAAGCCCTGGCAACCTCCCCCCTCCGGTGGTGCGCGTCCCAGTCAAGGGTTTAGGGTTAAGGGTTTAGACACACCCCTCATCCCCAAATGTGGTCTGCAAAGAATTTCTGTGCACCCCAACAGCCGAGGCGGGTGCGCGATAGCGGTTTACAATTATTCCCTAAACCCTAAATCCTAAGCCCAATATCCCCTAAAAGCTCCCTTTACAGGGACCCTAAGCCCTAAACGGTAATTATTTAGGGCCCGACAGTAACATCCTCGATTCCACAGCTGCTTTTCAGGCCAGTGATATCCGTAGTAACAGTAGTCATAATAGTGTTGAAAGGTGGTTCAAATCGTAATAGTAATCATAGTAAAAACTGTAATAGCAATAGTGATCGTCGAAAGAAAACGATAGCAGCAGGTCCAATTTATTTTCACTTGCACGTAATAACCTCCCCATGCTGCGACCGACTCTTGAGACTTCCATGCTACCATGCGGGACGTGCCATTCTTTAGGCAAGCGGTGGCCCTAAACCCTAAACCCTAAACCCTAAACCCCTAAACCCCTAAACCCCTAAACCCCTAAACCCTAACCCCTAAACCCCTAAAACCCTAAACATGATTTCTGCATGATCAGCGCCTTTTGGGATGGCTCTATAGGGTTTAGGGTTTAGGGTTGGCGCATCCCTATAATCTTTTGAGGAAAACACATGCAGTGGACCGCATGTTCAAAGCCTAGACTGAACAAAGATGCCCCACATGCTCTCTATATGCCGTGCTACAGTAGCAGTGACTACTTAGGAAGATGCCTGGACTTGACGGTTTTTTGTATGTCCTGTCAACGAACTCCCCTTCCAACTGCAAAACTTCAGGGTTTGAAGATGCCAGTAAAAACTAAAACTCCCAGAACCTAAACACCCCAAAAACAGGGAAACCCCTAAACCCTAAAACAGAAAACCCCTGGATGGATCCCACAATCTTACAATCCTGCTCTTTCTGGAAACCCTACAAGATAATCACTAAAACCGATATGTCCCTGCCTATACTTACATAACCGGGTTTAGGGTTTAGACTTTTGGGTTTTTGGGCCCCCAATTTCCTCAACAAAACGACCTCTTCCTGTTCCGGAATGTCAATCTCGCTGAGGAAATCGAACATGTGGGAGGTCTGAAGGCAACATTTAGGGCTTAGGGTTTACGGAATAGGACTTAAGGCCAAGGGTAGGGTTTAGGGTTCAGGGTTTAAGGCTAAGGGTAGAGCTTAGGGTGCAGGGCTTAAGATTAAGGGTAAGGTTCAAGGTTTAGGGTATACTGTCTGAGGCTAAGGGTTGAAGGTATAGGGTTAGCGGTTTAGGAAGGTCCAAGAGCCCAATAATCCCTGATGTAGGGGCAGAATTAGGGATTGGGTTCAGGGTTGCAGGTGCGGCCTAAACAGTTGCGATAAAGTAAGGGATTACAATAGTACCCCCCCCAAGGGTACCCCTCCCCCATTAAGCCCCATATAGTCCTTATTAGCTCCTTAAAACCTGGGGGGGGTACCTTTGGGAAGGGAACTATTGTAATCCCTTATAAAGGATTGGTTGAAGGCTGTGCGCAAGACCCTAAACCCTAAACCCTCAACCCTGATTAGCACTTCAGGGCTCTACTACAGCAGCGGGGGGTTTTGGGAACCCTACAGCAGGGCTCCGCATTCCCTAAAGTACTCTATGGTAGCCCTAAACCCTAAACCCTAAACAATATACTTAGAATTACTTAGCATCCGAGAACTCCATGCCAAATACAAAGGCTCCTAGACTACAGCTCCTATAACCCTGCTATATGGGGGTTTCCCAAAATTAGGGGTACCATTTTTCGGGGTCGCAATAATAAGGACTATAGTATTTTGGGGTCTATATTGGGGTCCCCTTATTTTGGGAAAACTACCATATCAGTACACTTTCCATTTTGTTGGCCATGCTCTCTTCCCCTCTTCCATTCGAGTCTCCATTCTAAAAACTCTCAACAAACAATGTTACCACCCCCTCAATTGCAAGTCTAGAAAATCCGCACCCCCAAACACTCGTAGTGACGGTCATTCATCAGGGTGAGAGGACCATCTCAAATTTAGAGTGCAACTATCAATCCACATTTGGGGTGTGCATCACTTGGGGGACGTGCGTCCCATTGATTGGTGAAGAAAATTTCAAGGCCTCAGCTTGAGCGACTGCCGCGGGTACAGAGTCCACTGGACACTGGAGATAGCGAGCACAATGCAACTTCTACTCTGTGTTGCTGTCAGGGAACTTAGATGAACTTACCTATTATCTACCATATATCATGTACCCATATGAGCCATAGTCTAAACTCCTAGTATCCCCCTCAATATGCCCTTTAATACTCTATATAATCCCCCAAATAACCCCTTAAGAGTTTAGACTGCAGCTCTAGCCTCAGACACTTTACAGGAGTCGGGGCTTGGTCAAATCTCAATCTGAAATAAACTAGAGACCTCCGGCCAGACCCAGCCCAAACTTTGCACCCCTGGTCTACTGGGTTGATGTTAAGGAATTTAAACTAAGTTACCATAAAGGGTATGTGTATATAGATAGATAGATAGATAGATAGATGGATAGATAGATAGACAGTAACAGTAATTTTTATGGTTTCCCTTATATAGAAACTTAAATGAAATTCCTTGACCAAGTCTAGACCACGCTCGTCTTCAAGGGTTGAAGGCGTCTACCAGCTTCTTTACCGCTGCTACTGTCGGTGCCCGAATAGTTTAGGACTTAGGGTTTGGGATTGGGTTTAGGGTTAAGGGTTCAGAGTTTAGGGGTTTAGGGATAGGCTTTAGGGTTAGGGTTTAGGGTTTAGGGGTATTAGTGGCCCCGAGGGCCCAAGTAGCCACATAATAGAGTGCTACTTACCAAAAACATTCAGACGATAGTATTTGGGACTGACAACGCCATTACTTGGGCACTTGGACCCGATCGCTTATGCAGTACCTTGAGGTCCGTTGTACTTATAACCTATTTAGTCACCGTAGTTATCACCCAATTATTCCTACGGTAAGTGTAGTTGTGGGACTTATTATTAGGTTATAACTACAGTTACTGGGTAGGTTATAAGTACAACAGACCTCCAAGTAGTCATTCAGGGGTTTCATTCTACATGTCAAGCTACTCCACAACGTAAACACCGTCTACATTTGACGCCTTATCAGGCCAAAGACCAACAAAACTACCAACCGAAGGCAGTTTCCAACGATGATCCAGACGATGATTATACCTGGACCTCCAAACTACTTAGAACACTAACCTTTTTGGATATGGTCTTGAGGCCACGAGTTTACCAATCGATAAACCCTAAACCCTAAATCCTAAAGCCTAAACCCTAAACCCTAATTCCGAAAGCTCAAACCCTAAACCCTAAAGCATAAACCCTAAATCCTAAAGCTTAAAGCCTGGATCCTAACGCTAAAGCCCTAAATCCTAGATCCTAAAGCTTAAACCCTAAATACTACAACCTCAAGCCTAAACCCCAAATCTGCCCCAAATCCTAAAGCCTAAACCTTAAGTCCTAAAGCCTAAACCCCAAATCCTGAAGTTTACACCCTAGACCCTAAAGCTTAAGCTCTAAATCCTAAATCGTCAAGCCCGAACGCCAATTCCTAAAGCCTTAACCCTAAATCCTAAGGCCTACACCCTAAATCCCAAAGCCAAACCCCTATGTCCTAAAGCCTAAACCCCAAATCGCCTTACCCACTTTCAGGCCTTTTTCTCCGCTTTCGCGGGTGGATCTGCTGTCACTGACTCAAACTCCTGGCCAGCAATCTGCTTGTCAAAGTTAACACCCCCCAGTATCAAGGGACTTTACTGGGAACCCCAAACCGGGAACCCCAACAATATAGTAGGAATATAATAGAATATGAGGACCTTAGTAGGTATATTCCTATTATAATTCCTACTATATTCTTGGGGTTCCCTGTTTGGGGTTCCCAGTAAAGTCCCTTTACATTAACCAGGAAGATGTAGGGCTTAGGGTTTGGGGTCCAGAGGTTTTAGGTTGTATAAGCTGGGACCCCAATTCACATGGCACCCGGGTTGAGGGTTATTGGGGGGCTCCCAAAATTAGGGGTTAAAGAGCTTTAAGACCCCGAATTAACATGGAACCCCGGTTTAGGGTTCAGGGGTTTTAGGATTATAAAGTTAGGAATACGTTTTTCGGGGTCCCCAGAAGAAGGATTGTGTATAATATTGCGGCCGTATTGTGGGTCCCCCTGCTTATGGAACCTACAACATCTTTCTGTGCGCCCGAAATAATCGGGGCTGCATTCTCATGGGGACACAGAATTGAACAATTTTTTTCACGACCTACCATAGGAGCTATAATCTAAACTCCTTGTATCCCCCTTAACAACCCCTATGATACTCCCTATTGAATCTCCTACATGACCCGCCCTAAATTTAGACTATAGGACTTGGAGTAGAAGGACAGTAGTCTATGCAGGGCTCCTCTTGAGGCTCCAGGTTGGTTTGGAAGAGGGTAACTCACCCTCTTTCAGGACGAATCCCCCGCATAGCGCAGCCAGCATCCCGTTTGGTTCCATATGGGCGCTATCCATGTTCTAGCGCGTTGACATGCGCGCGCAGATATTCAGTTGAAGGTCCAGGTCTTTGGCTTCTGAGCCCTCTCAAGATACCCCCTTCCCCGGTGAACATAAGGAGTCTAGAGGGCCACTCTTAAAAAGGGCCCTATTCAGTATAAGGGGCGAGGACAAGGGATCAAGTGCGCCTTAACTTTCCAAACTGAGAGAAGGTTGGTTGGAAGCTCCCGATCCCCAAGCATGCCAAAAACCCTGAAACCCCCAGAGAAATCTGGAACAAGACCCCGGTAGGCCCTGAATCCTTGAACACTCAACACCAACCCCACAATCTCAACCCCCAGACTCCTAAACTCATCATCTAAACCTTAAGCCCCCAAAACCGCCAACACATGGTAGTTTCCCTACATTGGGGGACCACAATATGAACCCCCAACTACAACCATCGTCGATATGGCGACCGCCCCCTAAAGGACCCCTAACTAATTTGGGAAAACCCCACAAAGCCCCGCCGTGACTTCCTCTGCTGGCGCAGCGACGACCGGTTCCTTTTGAGGGTCAGCGGGCCGGTGGTTTAAGGGCCGAGGGGAAGGTAGGAGTAGAACACGTTGTGAATTATGGGGCATCTCATACTAAACATATGGATAGTTCCCAAAATCAGGGTCCTGTTCTGGACCGCCTAAATATTAATTACGTGGCGTACTATAATCTATAACCCAAAGGGGCCCATAATTTTGAGAACAGCCCATATGTAAGGAGTATAGGGAATAATAATACTGATAAGCCTTCAAGCTCCTACATCATGGGGTTTACAATGCCAGGCTTCGAAGTGTGGGTTCTGGCCTTGAGGTGTTTGGACGAATCACTTGAGCATGTAAAGCTTGACAATGGGAGGAATATAACCCTAAGCCCTGAAACTAATCCCTAAAACCGAAACCCGAGTTTCAGGGTTCTTCAGCCCTTCATGGCGCCTGACGTGGCATGCCGCTACCTCTTCCCACACAGGGTTCCCCCCAAAGAAGGGAACGGGGCCCATGCCCAGACACCCAGATCCGGATTTCCAAAAATGAGCGTTCCCTTTGACTACCAGAAAAAAGAGATTGTAGTTCCCCAAAATAGGGGACCCCAATATAGACCCCAAAGTAATATAGTCCTTATTATGCAGACCCCAAAATGGTACCAGTAATTTAGGGAAACTACCACCTAATACACTTTTTATGTGCTCAATCTGTCTTTTCTATCTCTCAGGGACGACGGCCCTGCCTCGACTTCTTCCTTTGCCGGTGCCTCTTCTGGCTCATCTTCCTGGTACCCCCCCTAATTAAGGAATACTGCTTAAATCATATTAGGGACCCTAGTACCATTTAGGCTAGGTTCCTCAAGGAAGAGGTATTGGGCTCTCTGGGCTCTTCCAAGGAAATCCCATGCTCAGGACCCTAAACCCTAAACTCTAGGGCTGAGGGTTTTCAGGATCCAGAATGTGAGAGTGTTCGGATTTCTAGGGAGTCTCCGGGGCTCAGGGGACGACTGGAGAGTAGGGTTTAGGGTTTAGGGTTTAGGGTTTAGGGTAGTTTAGGGGAAGAGTAATGCTATGTTCAATGGGACCCCTCCCAGCAAGTAGCGCAGTATTCCGAAGCTTCTCAAGATGACCCGCCACTGAACACTAAACAGGCCATCATCCCTGCATAGTCCAGTTATATGCAACAGGTTCCGAAGTACCCCAAAAGCCCTACTCCCTAAACTAAACCTCAATATAACCCCGAAATATTACCCTCTATAACCTTGACCCTAGTACCTCTATATGACCCGTGGCTTCACGATGTCATCCCTAACGGACCCCCCCCCTACATACATTGGGTGTAGGGCCTTGAACCCTGCACCCTGATCCGAAAACCCTAATACCCAAGTCCGCAACTCTAAGCCTGCACTCTTCAATTAGGGTTTAGGGTTTAGGGTTTAGGGAACCCTTGTCCTTCACCCCTTTACCTCATTTTCCTTCACACAAACATGGGTTATGTGAGGGGTTTCAACACCAGGGTAGATGCAAGGATTACGAAAACGACCATGGGGACCCCTAATGTCCTAATGGGGATTCTATAGGAAATTTTTGGAGAAGCTGGAAAAGCTCTCTGCTTGTAGCGCCTCCACGACTGCTTGAACAGTTTCCTCTGACTGCTCCTCCTCCTGCTGCTCTGTGCAGGTTTTCATGTGCAGTTCCGGTGCGAGGTTTTTAAGCTTTTCCTTGGGGTTTAGGTTCGACAGTTCGGGACTAGGACTTTACAGCTTGTGTACATGACAAGGTAAGTAGGCTGGAAAGGTGGAGTTATGGAGGTTCGTAGAGGCGTCGTAAGGGACAAGAGTTGTTAAGTCAATCGAAATTGAGTCTCCGAGTATTTGGGTGGAGCTTAGGAAGCTTTAAGGGGGCCTGGGGAAGTACTTGCTCAGTAGGTATATCACGCAACCTGGAAGTTATGCATAACTAGGGTTTAGGGTGTAGGGACTTAGGGGTTTAGTGGTTTAGGGGCTTGAGGAGGGTTTAGAGGCTTAGGGGCTGAAGGGTTACTATAACTATCACCCTACACCCTAAAGAATTACCAGTTATCACTCAGGTTTTGCCATACATCGGAAAATTGAGGCTGCAAATGTGGGGTGCATATCGAGATCCAGACCAGCCCGCGATAAGCACAACGAAGGAATGGAAAAAAGTCAAAAACTGGGGATGTAATGTAGAAGTATAGGTGTAATGTTGCACCTGTTTAATCTTGGGGGCCCCCCCCCCCTCTAACAATAGGGCCCTCCGAAAAATAGAAATTAGACGTCCTCAATAAGGCTCCCACGGTACTGTGGGCCCCGGGAGGCCTTGGGGATTACTTTAAAAGGGATGGTCTGGATTCGGTCCCGTATTTTTTGGGCCCCAGAAACAAAACACATTAAACAGGGTCACCCCAACATTGGCCATGTCCTGAATAAGCNNTGGCCATGTCCTGAAAAAGCGGCGGCGACAACACATTAAAGAGGGTCCCTACACGAAACCAAGTGCAACATTATACATAAGGACACATAGGGTTTAGGGCCTCAAGGTTGAGGCTTTCGGAATGGAAATCAACATGGGGAAGCAAATAGAAAACAACCAGGAAAACGGATGCGTATAGCTATTTGGTAGTTTCCCAAAATGGGGGTACCCCAATATAGACCCCCAAATACTATAATCCTTATTATAGGGACCCCCAAAAGGGTACCCCTTATTTTGGGAAACCACCATCTATACTGTTGAGTGCTTGCTTGCCAGACGGTGGTAAAGGAAGCCTGCTCCTAAAATCCTTTGTAAGTCCTGAACCCTAAATTACCCCTACTCCTAAACCCTACCCTAAACCCCCTAAACCCTTTAGGGTTTAGGGTTTAGGGAACCCTAAACCCCCTAATCCCTAAACCCTAATGATGGGTTTCCTGCGTAGGCTCCGTCACCTCATCTTTCACTTCGGCCACTGGCTCCGGATCCTCTTCCTGGGCAACCGAGCTTACTGGTGGTCAGCAGGGATTAGAGGAACATGTATGGTTTAGGAATTAGGGTTTCGGGTTCGTAGGGAATAAGGGAAGGTCTTATATAGGGATTAAATGAGGACATGGAAAAGACAATGGAGACAGGGGATCTATGGACCAGGGCTTAGGGAATGGAACGAAGACGACGGAAACTGGTGGTTCATAGGTACATATCGTGATGTCCAGGGACAGATAGGGTTTAGGGTCCTGGGGTTCAATTCGTTTTTCTGTAAAGTTTGGCCATTGCTGGTGCTCAAACTACGCGGCTGAAATTTAAGGAGGCCCTAAACCCTAAATCCTAAAAGGTTAAAAGGATCTCCTGCACCATCACAAAAACTCACGAAGGACCCTCACGACCTCGTGTCAACCGACGCGTTCTTATAATGCAGCTACACCCGAAAGGTGAAGGTGACCCATGTCTAGACACCCAGATCGGGGTCTCCAAGCATGGGGATACCGCTTTATGTACCCCAAAGGTCGCAATCCTTACTTGAGGGACATGAAAATGCAAAAGACGTGCACCGACTGCCTTTTCTGCATCTAGTGGCTTTTCAGGGAGAGGGGCCGAGGGCCCCGCCTTCACTTCTTCCGTTGCCGGTGCCTCTTCTGGCTCCTTCTTGCCAAGGAAATTTCATGCTCACTTAGGGTGAAGGGGCTGAGGGTTTTCAGGATCCAGAGTGTGAGAGTGTTCGGATTCCTAGGGAGTCCCTATTGGGGTTATATTGGGCTAATGGAAAATAAAATGGAAACTAAGGGATTAATACAATATACTATAGGGGTAATGGAAAATAAAATGGAAACTAGGGCTCAGGGGACGAAGGGTGAAGGGGCTGAAGGCAGTTGGGGTGAGGGGTTCAGGGATTTCAGGGTTTAGAATTCAAGAATTGTCGGATTCTCAGGATGCTATTGCTTACAGGACACCCGAAACCCTAAGTCCTAAACCCTAAACCCTGAAGCCTAACCTTCGGCATTACAATTACTGTAGTCTGCTTCGACCTATAATGAAGTATTGTTTCGAATGCTTCCTTAGGCTTATACTATAACAAAAATTTAAGGAAAAAAAACTAAGGACAATACAGATTAACCTAGAAAAGTATCCCAGGGTTCATCCCATTGAAAGCATGAACGTCTCAATTTACCATCCGTGAACTCAAAAACCTCGCCAGCCCTGAAGATGTTTAGGGTTTAGGAATATTAGGGGGTTCAGAGGGTTTAGGGTTTAGGATTCAGGGTTTAAGGGGTTTAGGGTTTACGGGGTTTAGGGCTTAAGGTTTAGGATTAGGGCTTAAGGCTGAGGATTTAGTTAAGCCTTTACAACCGTACTCCTAAACAAAGTTGCGACTGTAGGGTTGTAACTGCAGGGTCGGCGAGGTGTACCAAGGGTAACTAAATTTGCAGTCAACCTTTGTGTGTCCTGTTAAGAAGATTTCAAACTATTTAGGGTTTGGGGTGAAAATCTTTCGTCCTTGCACAGACCCTGGTTGGTGTAATAAGGGGATTTCGGTAACCCCAACCCCTCCTATGCGTATCATGTGCTAGTTATAGGGTCCTAATTCGGGGGGGTTGGGCTTACCAAAATCCGCTTATTACGGTTGATGGAGGAAATCTTCTGCCACCTTAAGTCCCTAAAGTCCTAGGAATTACAGTACTCTATGCCCAAAGGTGGTGCAAGATTTCATCCATCAACAGTATATTCCCTTATTCCCTACTAATTAGCCACCAGTACTTGGAAGGTCAAGGGGACTTAGTAAGTAGGTTAATAACCCCTATAACCCATATAGTAACCCTAATTATCCCTATTATTAACAGTATGGTACGAATTTGCGAAAGTCTGAGCACTTGAAACCTAAAGCTGGGCAATCGCTAGCTCTTCACCACGAGCCGGGATCCCAGAACCTTGGGTTTAGGGTTTAGGGTTTTAGGAATTAGGGTTTGGGGCTTAGGTTTTAGGAATTAGGGTTTGGGGTTTAGGGTTTAGGAATTAGGGTTTGGGGTCTAGGGTTTAGGAATTATAGGGTTTAGGGTTTAGGAGTTAGGGTTTAGGGTTTCTAGGTTTAGGAGCCCTTAACCACCAATTGGTAGCCCAACTCGATGACCACTGTTTGCTCAACATCTACCAGATAAAGGCTTCTAAGGCTTAATCGCTAATTAGGCGAAGGGCGTTAACCACACACCTAAATACTTGGGATAACCTGTGCAGGTGCGCGAATACGATTATAACCTCAAAAATACCAGATCAAACAAGCTTCCCGAATATTTTTTTTCAACAAGCTGAACCCTACACTCCAAACTCTATACAGGAGGAACATGAAGCCCGCACTAGACCCAAAGTCCCAAAGGCCCTAAGCCTTAAACCTTGAGCCCTAAGTCCTTGGCCTATTCCTCCAACCTGCATCCCTAAGTCCTAGAAGGTAATTTCCATGGCATTTTCCGTGTTCATTGATTCTCCATCTAGATCCCCCCGTATATTCCTATCTGAGACCTAAATAATTACCAATTTCATTTTGAGGTCCATTTGAGTAGTGTTTTTTTGGTGGTTGAACCTAGTAAGACTATATTCTTTATATAAAATACTATACCCCAAAAGGAGGATATAATCTTACTCTATATTGGGTACCATAGTATCCCCAAATAAAATACTACTCATTTGAGGTACCATAGACCATAATTTTAGAAGGAATATGGAACCATAGTAATGGTAATTATTTAGGCCACTATATTATGGATGATGTTGGGGACTTCAGAGGGGTCGTGCAAGGGTATTTATATAGTGGCGTTACGCAAACAGTGGGAAACTGGAAGCACCGTAAGATGCAAGTTTTAGGGTGGGTCAGTTAGAGGCCTAAATAGTTATGATTCATGATAGCGAAGAATCACTTGCAAAAGATAGTGGAACTTGTATAGGGACTGTCCGGGAAAAATGCTGGTACTTGTTCAGGTTTCCAGATTAGTCTTTGTTCAGAGGAGCGTGGAAGTCCCCTTCAGGATATTGTGGCGGATGTTTTGAGAAACTCCTATACAAGTGGGATTATAGGAAATGGGGTTCCCTAAACCCCAAACCCCAAACCCTGATCCCCAAACCATGTAATACCCTAACCCCAAAGCCTAACCCCAAAACTTAAATTAAGTGATGATTCCTGAATTCAGGGTCGCTGGCATGAGCATCATTTGACTTGTCAGGCATATCAGGGGAGCCATTGTTTTGAGAAACACCTCAGCCCTAGGTTTCACAGCAACCCCTTCAAAATGAGGGAACCCTTTTTCCTGATGGCACTATCTATTCGCAGGCACAGGGGCTTAGAGCGCCAGGGAAAGGAGAAGTTTTTTTATCGAGGTGCGGGGTTGTGGTTCGGGATGTGTTTTCGAAAAGATCCTGAATCAGGACAAACGCCATGGAACCATTCTGGTGCTACTTGTCCTTAATCCAAAAACGCACCTAAACCCTAAACCCTAGACCCTGCATCCTCTGCCCAGAGGGGAAAATCAATGCTTGAGCTACTTCTGTTGATGTAGCACTCCTCCCTGGCCCTACAGGAACTACTATTCTATATGGTAATATTAGGGTTTAGGTTTTAAGGTTTTATAGAGGGATACTGGAAAACAACATGGAAACAACTGTTATATTATAGGGTAATGTCAGGGTTTATATAGGGATAATGGAAAAGAAAAGAGAACCGCTAAACAACAAGAGCTGCTGCTTCACGTTGCAAAAATGAAAAGCCTCCTGGGATTGCACAAGCAAGTCATCATAAACCTGCATTTCCAAGATCACCTCTAGAAAAAGGTCAGAAGCAACAAGCGGCACATGATGTGAGTTGCACACCTTTTTGTACGTGGCGCATGAACATGAGATTTCACTAGAATCGCTAGAATATACTACGTCAAAAATCAAAGTACATAGACTAATGACAAGGTCGACCAAGATCATACTTTTTGGGCCATTCTGTTATATCTGGTTTGGGGGCTCCTGGTAGGGGCCATGGACATTTACGAAAACGAGCTCGTATTGAACATTGCCTTGGTCACCAGGAGGCCGCACTGTAGAATCAAATGGTATTGATTGGAACCTGGGTTCATATTTTAGGGGTTGATAGGGATTCTGCCATAGGAGTGCCTCTCAAAGTAGAGCAAGGTCTTGGGGCGTGCTGCGCTGTTATCACGCAAATCTTGTCAGGGCTAACAATGCTAGTGCTTTACCCTAAGGGTCCAAGGACCCAAATAATAGGGTTGTAGGGCCCAAATACTATAATGTTGATGGTATTTTGGGCCTTCAACCCTATTTGGGTCCTTGGACGCTTAGGGTTACATTGCCCACTAGAAAGTGGAAATCCCAAATGCCACTCCCGGAACAGTATGCTACAAAGTACTATAAAGTTGATGGCTAGAGAACACTACCCCGTGAGGGTCCAAGGACCTAATAATCACCCACTCACCCAAAACCCCCACCACAACCACTATTACCCAAAACCGAAGTACCTAATCATTGGGTACTTGGACCCTCTGTGACCCATGCCCCTTCAATTAGTTTCCAAGCTGGAGGTGACACGCCTTATGGCCCGAACCCCCTCCTCCATACAGCCGCATGAAACCATTGAGATTTTGGGCTCCCCCCCAAAAGAATGCCCATGAGTTTAAGAACTCCTAAAAATCCTGAAGCCGTCCTCAATGCGACCCGTGCTTTTTTGTTCAAAACATGCTGCATGCACCACGTCTTGCATGATTAGCCCTGTCCTCTGTAGGGACCTCTTCCTCCTTCTTTGGCTCCTGCACCATAGAGGCGCCCTGACAAAAAATGAGCCCTTTTCGATAAGCAACTATATTGAGCAATCTACTACCCGTCATGAGGCCTCCGAAGGTCAGGAAACTTCTTGTGAAGAGGCAACAATCCAGGGCCCCATGCAAAGGATCAAGTTATCTGCAGTCGAAAGTTGCGCGAACGTGGTATGCCCAAGTAAACCAAGAGTAAAAAAACTCGACATAGGCCAGAGGCCTCAAAGGAAATTCGCATCTTAGGGTACTATACCATGATTAGCAATCATAAGCGTCGCAGGCCTTCTTCTTGCCATTTGCCACCTGTGCGATGGGAGCCGTGCATGTTACGCAGTAAGTAGTTAGTAGAAGTCGCCATGGTAGTGGTAGCGGTACAAGTCGTAGTAGCAAAAGCAGTAGCAGAGGAGTAGGACGGCAAGAAGACGAGCCATCATGAAAACAAAGCTCAGGGAGACCTATGGCACCGGCTACCAACTATAGTCCCCCTTAGGTAGATAGAACATGGCTTTGGGTATATCGAAACAAAATCCCCATATACCCCATGTTCTATCTTCTTAAGGGAGACTATAGACCAAAAACTTTGTTTTCATGGAACCTGCCTGACAGGGCTTCATGGGAATTCACTTTGAGAAGTTGTTTCTTCCTCTCGGCGTCTTTGCTGGGTTTCTCTGGCGGCAAAACAACCTGCAGATGCTGCCGACATGTGCAAAGAAACACACCCTCAACCCTAACCCTAGACCCCAAAGCTCTTCCCCAAACCTCAAGCCGAAACCAAAAACCCTAAGCCCCAAACCAAAACACTAAACCCCAAACCGGGCAGCATGAGCCAATGTCTAAACTCCTAGTATCCCCCTTAAACACCCTATAATACGTAGTCCCCTATATAATCCCTTATATAGCCCCCCTTTAAGGAGTTTGGACTATAGCTCACATGCTGGCATTCTTACCGTGGGCGGACCTCTTCGGGCTTCTTTCCGTTCGTCACTTCCGCCTGCAGAAGAACCACACGATGGTCCTTGTAAAGGGGTTTATGAGGGTTCATAAAGATTCCATGGGGCTATAAGCGGGTATGCAGGGGGTAGATGCCTAATTTCAATAGTTCTTTGGGAAATAATACTGCGCAATGTATCTCAGAATCCTTTTCAAAGTATTCAACCCCCTATCTTAACAAGACAAGGACTCGGAGCAAACTTCGGTTGAGCCTGGTAAGACTTGATTTGTATAGCACGCCACCTAACAGCATGCCAACCTTGAATTGTACTCCTTCGAGCCTTGTAAGACTGCTGCTACCCACATTACATTAGCTTCTACGTGGCCATTGTGATTGGGGCTATAGGCTGTAGTAAGTACGGCGGGGGGGGTCTAACTTGCATGGGACATGCTAAACTTGAACAAAGGAGCCTTGCATGGTCTTCTATGCACGCGAACCCCAAAGACCCAAAAAATGCTCGGCAATTCCTCCTGAGGAATGCACCGCTGCGTACACAAGTAGGATCCTTACTTTTCCTTTCAACTCACCCCATCGCACAAAGGATTCCCGACATATCTTGACATTATCATGCTAGGGCGGGGAGTTTCCAAAAATGAGGCAACCCCTTATGTATTCAATATACTAGTATAGACCTTCTTATGGTATCCGCAAAAAAAGGACATCATCTGTGAAAACCCTCCATTTGTTGTGGGCAGGGCTTCCCAGCATCAACCGCAGAACGTTCCATAGCACTAGCCCTGCCAAGTGGGAGCCTTCATACCCTCCCCCCCCCCACACACACACGCGTTGTAGGGTTGTGTTCACCCTCCACATAAAACCGGCAAAAACATAAACACACTATAACCCTTGCTGAGAAGAACAGTAAATACTGCCTGGCCCTTTTTGGGCGTCCATCTTAATTAGGGGAGGGTACTGCCCTGCATCCTGTAAGCGCTGGTTCTCCTTCAAAATGGGACTTGTAGTAGGGAACTTAGGTACTATAAGGAACTGTATGTTCATCCTGCCTTGCTCCTTGAGCAGCCGCAGTCAACTAGTACTGCAACTCATATATTCCATCCCTGGACCCCAAAGTATGTAGAATAATGGCCTTTGGGATGTTTGTTGTTAGGGCTGCAGGCCATTGCTTTACGCATGTTGGGGGGCTCAGGCATAACGCGTAGGAAAAACTAGAAAACTGACAGCTCTACGTTGCAAGCTGTACCCTGGCAAGCCCCATCTGCACACGAAAGCACGGCCCATGTAACACCATGCCGACCCTCTGCGCCCTGCCTTACAACCCACGGAAATGCATACAATATGACACCGACAGGAGCCGCAAGCGAGGCACACAAATCTTTGACTTAACTACCAGAAATGCTCAGGAGTTCCAGCAAGAAAGCTGAAGATCTTCGCCTGCGACTTGCCGTTTGCACCATTGCTGACTTCTGCGACAACCTAGTTTCACGGGCGAACTAATTTGGGACTCACGGCAGGACTTGGCGTTCAGAATAGCAATGAAAATGATGACAGCATTTCTAGCACGATCAACCTTCTCTTGATAGAAGCAATGGCAGGAAAACAAGCATGTTAGCGCAGTCGACATCCTGCTGCTGCCCCATCTTGAATGTAACGGCTACCGCCGAATCGTGAATCCCCTACCCTCATAAGAACCCCGCGCCCCCCCGGAAGAACAATAACCAACCCCCCCCCCCCTCAGTAGAGCATCATTATATACATGGAGGAATCGGTACTTTTTGGTGGGGGGGTGGGGGGGAGGGGGTTGATTATTAGTGTGTGAACGTGTGTGCGGGGATGTATTGAATCTATTTTTCAAGCAGGGGATTGCTAACCAGGATGGAGCTCGCGGCGGTAATACCAGCAAGCCATGTGTTCGGGGTCTGTGCTTTGCACATTGCTATCAGTATGAGAACCTACTCTCACAATCCTGACGCACTAAATGAGGTATCATGCTTTCTTGTTTCTCTATCCTGAAACTACCGGCTGTTCTTGGGCTCTACTGAAATGCGGAAGCCCTTGCTTCAATAGTCCGCCCGTCACCAAAAAAAACTGAAGCCAACTACACCCACAAAAATCCCAAAGCTCAAAGGCTAAATCCAAAATCCTAGTGAAACCTACCACCGTGAACCCTCAACCTTGATTACGGCCTCTGAAGACCCCGCAGGTGGACCCCGAGCCCGAAACCGCTAAACACCAAGGAACTGCTCAGAACCCTAAATACGTGTAGAATCCTATGGCCCCTTGACCCTCTCCCCTGCAAAACAGAGCCCGAACAAGGCCTTATTAACGCTCATTTAGGCTCATCTCAGCCTTGGTTTGGGGGAGCGTGGCAAAGGGTTCAACTGCAATCTTGTACCTTACTCGGGTTTTAATGTAAGGCAACTGGCAAACGCTATCCAACAGTAAGCCAGGAATCCCGAACCCCAAACCCTGAACCCTGAGACCTAAACCCTAAGACCTAAATCCTGAGCCTCAAACCCTAAGCCCTAAATCCTAAGCCCAAAACTCTGTACCCCAACCCTAAACCCTAAGCCCTAAACCCTTTTGAGCTCTAAGCCCTAAAACCTAATCCCTAAACCCTAAACCCTGAACCTCCCATTTCTGAATCCCGGCCTCGCCGTTACTTCGGCCATTCTTCCGGGTTCGCTGAGCCTTTCAAGCGCCAAGGGATCCCTGTAGGAGCTTGGTAAGTACCAGGACCTTCCTTGTACCCTTAATTGGGGATATATGGTCCCTAATAGTGGGTACTTAGGCCCTAATAGAGGGTAGGAGCTTGGTCAGTAGGTTAAGAGTTGGGTTTAGGGATTAGGGTTTAGGGTTTAGTTAGGGTTTAGTGAGGGCTTAGTTAGGATTTAGATAGGGTTTAGGGCTTAGGGTTTAGGGCTTAGGTCTTTGGGTTTAAGATGTGGCTTAGAGCTTGAATGTCAGGGCGAGGCTGATGGCTTAGCAGTAACGGAGTTTAGGGTTCAAGGTTCAAGGTTCAGGGTTTAGGGTTCGGGTTCAGGGTTTGGGGTTCAGGGTTTAGGGTTGGAGGTTCAGGGTCTAGGGTTCAAGATTTAGGGCCCAGGGTTCGCCCTCCGAGGGCAAGCCTTGGGTTCGAGGTCAAGAGTTTGGAGATTGGGCCCGCTATGCCTCAGGTGGACCTTTCGCCCAGCAATAGTGACTATAAGGGATGATACGCATCATATTGACTTATCCTGCCATTATTACAGGGTGGGGGTCCTCCTTAGCTATATCACGATTCAAAGTCAGGGGTTCAGGGTTTAGGGCCTAAACCCTAAACCTTTACAGCGGGGTTTTGAATTTTGAGGTCAACCTTTTTTATGGTTAATGAGAAACAGCCCTGCCCTATTCCATCTCCACTTACTGCATCTTGCCTGCTCTAGGGTTTAGGGTTTAGGGTTTCTAGAATGGAGTAGCAAGACAGAAAAGCCTGGAACCCAAGGGTTGAGGGTAGTAGGGATTCCTCGCCAGCTTCTGCAGCAGCCAATCATGAAGTCCCAACCCTAAACCCTGTAATCCCCCTTAAGTAGATAGAATATGGGGTATATGGGGATCTTATTATAATATACTCAAAGCCATATTGTATCTACTTAAGGGGGACTATAGCCCCAAACTGCGAAAGCCGGCCCATCACTATCCATGACATCTTCACTCCAATCATGAGACCTCATGCCTCAAAACGAGCCCTAAACCCTATACCCTAAACCCTATGCTCTACACCCCTACAGTAGACCCTAAACATCTGAGGCCAGCGATCACAGCGCCATAGCTATCCCAATATACTATATAGCAGTTTCCCTCTTTATGATGAGAAGATCATTAACACATCCAAGACCAAAGAAAAAGCTCAACAAATGAAGCCAAGGTCCCGCAACATGCAACCCATCAACCTGGTATAAATAATAACTGCCATAGTTCATAATTCTTCAAGCTCCGCAGTCCCTGACCTGAAACCCCAAGACCAAAACCCTGAAGCAAGCCGTAAACTCAGGACCCCAAACCCTAAACCCTAAACTCAGAACCCTGAAACGAAACAGGTGGGCAAGCATACAGAAGGCTGGCAGAAGGCCCATATGGGGACACTGTAGTAGTTTAGGGTTTAGGGTGTAGGGTGGATATGCACCTGAAAGTTCCTGAAGCAAAAAGGGTTTGGGGTTTAGGGTTATACAGGTGATAGAATTATAGGGATAATATGGGGAATATAGGGATAGAGGAAAACAAAATGCAACCCTAAACCCTACACACCTGAACCCCTAAAAACCCCTGAACCCTGAACCGCGAAACCCGACACCCCTAAACCCTGAACCTCTAACTCCTAAACCCTAAAACCCAAAACCCTGTAGTCAGGGGACCTTCTTTTCTGCAGCTTCCGTCTGCTCCTGCTGCTGAATTTGCTCCATCACTTTCAAGGCCTGGCGCTGGACCCCTAGGGTTTAGGGTTTAGGGCTTGCCTGAAGCTTCATGGGAATTCGCAACTGCTTGTAACTGGAGGTACAACCCTAAGTATGATTGGGTTAAGCTATACAAGTTCAGTTAGTGGGGTTACAAGTATGGTGATAAGCCCGGGTATGAGTAGTTGCTAGGTCCCACGAACCTTCAAGCAAGCCCTAAAGCAGGGTGAACAGTAGCTTGAAGATCTATAGCTTGGGATGAAAATGCAAGTAGTAGCGTGTAGAATACCCGCAAACACAGGCCCTACTTCCGGATTTAACTTAAAAATGAAAATTGGAATCGGGGATGCGAGCTTGATGTAGACCCCTAACTAATAAACCCCTCCCCTTGATGGGGATTATAATATTGATCCCAATATTAAGATCCTTAAAAGGAGGTGGTGTTTCAATCAGGTGTTTAAGTTAGGGTTTTCAAGGATGCTAACAAATGCCCCTCGACATTTCCAATCTTCCGGGTCGACCTGTTAGCTCCACAACCCTGAACCCTAAATGACCCAGACATGCACTAGTAGGAAACCAGTAGCCCCTTATAATAAGGGCACCCTTTCTCCTACTGTTCAGCTTTAATAAGGAGACCCACAAAAAAAAAGGGAAAAGTGGACTGCTGGGGTATCTAGCACTAGTAGGAACCCTTTTCAGTCGCAAGTCACCGAGTGTGCCTGTCCCTGCCCTCTGGGCCATGCTATCCCAACAAGGCGTCCACTTCTGGAGAACTTCTGCACGCCAAAGTACTGTAAATCTCTACCTACTTCCAGCCCCGTCAAAAACAACGCAGCTTCAGCTGAATGTCGCTTGTTCTTCAAATGTTGGGCCCCTTTTGGATATTGAGTATACTACGGCACCTAATGATTTAGGGTAACCAAAATGGGACCCTAATGTTGAAAACTACCCATGTGTTTTCAGGATTCGCTCCCCAACAAACCTGCGGACGACTTCATGTTGAGGACATTGTTTTCCTGGGTTGCTGCTGAGGAACTTAAACTACATTACTATAAGATGGATATATAGTGAGTAATAGAACCCATGCTATAGTGGCTTAAATTAAGTTCCTCAGCTAAAAGCAACCCAGCTTGAGAGTAGGGCATTCCACGGATTCATGCAGCTGCTTGAAGGTGAGCTTGAACCTAAACAAGCTTGGGCAAAGCACACAAGCTGGAGTCCTGGAAAACGCCTAATTATACCGTGCACCTGGGCCCACCGAGAAAACTCCAAATCCCTACGAGCGCTGACAAACAAAAAACACCGAACCTCACGAAGACCTGATGGCATGAATTCAGTCTCCTGTTACTTGCACAGCATGGTGCACCACTCCGTGCCACGGCACCATGTCTATTCTGGCCGCATAACTTCGAACTGCCAAAGTTGCTAGGTTCAGAGTTGAGGGCTACCTCGGTTCCACGTTGGGATATCTACGGTCAGCAATGCCCCGGCTAGTGGTCAATGCCCTTTGAGTCGTGTCACAACACATGGGGATGCGCCAATTTGGGGGTACGCATCAAAAAGGACGGTACTAAATTGGGGTCCATATCCACATGGGGCGCCGGTACTTTTTGTAACTCCCACATGAGCAGGATTTCCTACAATGCACCTGACACACCCATGCATACCTCGTGAGTAGGAGATTCCTCGTGAGGGACTAGACGAGGAGGGCCTCCATTTTGTGAAGCTCCCGAAGTCCTAAACCCTAAAATGCGTGAACCTCCCATAAGCAAAGACTCGCATCAAGGCAGCAACCTTGAACCCTACCTTTGGGTACCACGTAGTTGTACCTACCATAGCCTGGGCGTCGCAACCGCAAGTTAAAGGCTCCCAAATAAGCCTATTGCAGGGTAGGAAGAAACGGCAAACCTTGAGAACCCGTTACCAACCATTTCCACAGGGTTTAGGGTTTAGGGTGATCTTTGAGAAGCAATCGGTAAGCGCAAGCCCTCCCATGAAAGTATGAATAGCAATCCGAGAATCCCTGACGAAGCCCTGGACACTAAGCTGAGACCCTAAACCCCAATCCCTAAATCCTAAACCCTAAGCCCTAAACCCTAAACCCTAGAACCCTTAGTCTTAAAGCCTTCACCCCGTAGAGTATAGGGTTTAGGGTTTAGGAACCCTAAATCCCACAACTTGAACCCGGAAACCTAAATCCTAAACCTTGGGTATTGCC
>CAJNIZ010048025.1:11083-34219 GCA_905231905.1 Symbiodinium pilosum | reverse complement strand
AGGGTATGCTTCGGGTATGTTTCAGGGGTCTGCTTCGGGATCTGCTTCGGGGTCTGCTTCGGGGGTGCCCCACATCCCTCTTCCTTTTAGATGGTGGACCCATCAAAAATGCATACACCCAAATAAAGAGTGAGTGAATGAATGAAACAGAACATGGAAGCTATTGCGTAAGGTTGAGCGATTAGGGCCGTCAGTAGGCAATGAAGGAATGGAAGAGGATGTGGAAACTGGTATGGGGTTTCGGGCTTACGGGAGGAAAACGGGGAGTACTATGTCGTTATTGGGACGCATATGAGGCATACTACACGGATCCATCAGTGCATTCCCGAAAAAACATCAGCAAGCGTAGCCTCGCTTGAGGACTGGGGTAGAGGATCCCCGTAACTATCCCTCTAATTCCATTGAATAAGTTCCTACATTCGCTCGCCTGAAGCACCAGCAGGTTGCAGCTTACATTGTTTGGGTTAAGGGTTTCAGCGTAGGGAGGGAGGGAAGATACCTAGGAACTTAAGGTTGTGCTTCGGCCGGGGCAGTTGAGTCTTTAAATCGTTTCGAACTGTCCCATAGAGCCGTCTTGACGGGAAGCAGGTATAGCAAATCTGGGAAGGGGTTTGATGCTGCCATACCTACTTGGTTGTGAAGGGACATACGCTAAAGAACGAAAGCTTGCACCACTTGTAGAAAGTATGTGACGCCAAAAACGTAATTCGTGAAAACTGGGAATCTTGTCCCCATGCATGTCTTCGGGACTTCTGATTTTATACTATCGGACTGGAAACTCTGAGTCCTAAAGCTTTAGCACAAATCCCCGAACACAAAAACTCACAACTCTACATCCCAAATCCTGAACCCTTAGCTCCCAGCACAAACCCAAGCATTCTCCGTTCCACTTCCTCAATCCTGAATGCTAACCTTAAGGCTCTGACAACAGCTCAATGTGCGGCTTACGGTTTAGGATTTGGGGTTCAGCCCAAGGTAAATATGTAGGTATCATTTTTACATCTTATACTCAGAGCCCAGGGTAACACCTGACGCCAAAATGCCCTGTACAACTGGCGCGAGGTATCTATCGCGCGAAACACTTGCGATTGCGTGTTGGGGTACATTATACTAAAGTTGACGTGCAGGTTTCCAAACATTCATATTGTCCATTATTCGGGTTCTACAGTATGCGTGTTTAGAAGGCCCATAGCTCTTGATCGAGAAGTTTGCCTTGCGAAGAGATTCCTGAAGCGCGCGCTTCAGCACTGACAGTGAGGCCTGTGAAGCATCGAAGGCTTTGGGGCGTACTTACTACCTAGACCCCTAGGTATGTCAAACAATGGCCTCTTGGACATTTTTTTGTTCGGCCTTTGGTTCACCTACTCTTGAGGTCCAGTTCTTGCTTAAGGGCGAGTGGGGGAATGGATCCTTATGATACTTCCTGTACAGATACCCAGAATAAGTCCACTATTCAATCTCCCACTTGCCCTTGAGCACCACTGAGTTTAGGGTGGGATCTGAACCTTCTAGGGCTTCGGGTTTAGGGGATTGAGGGCTCAGGCTTGGGATGCGCTTGAGGCTCAAGAGCAGGTAGAACAATGGTGAGGTCCAGATAGGTTGGGGTCTTCGTCTGCAGCGCCTCTATAAGACCAAGACAGAAACACCGATCATGCTCCAAGCCATTTGCGTATAGTAGTAGTATGGCATACCCAGAGGGTCCGCCTATAGAACTATTAGAGAATCAGGGCCTAGAATTCCTGTCTAATATGGCTTTATGGCTTTTGGGGAATTAAGCCAGTTCCCGAGACCCACTGAAATAGTCATCAGCGATGCAAAAGGCAAAGGCTTTGTGGAAACGGATTATAGGTTACAGTGGGACTACTCCTGACGGATTACAGCCGTACACCATTGACAACATTTTGTTGTGTTCGATGGGCATGAACAGCAATGCATTCTACAGAAACTCGACCTGGGCCGGGTTTAGGGCTTGGATTTGAATAGGCTACCTCAAACAAACCATTGGACATTCTTCAGGCTACCCTACATTTAAAAATGCAGCCCTGCATAATTTGATTGTCCACTTTTCTTTTGCATGTGTCTTTCTCGCTTGCTTCTCCGTTATGATGGAGGTATGAGTCTCCGCATCATTTCCTGGACCACCACACTAAACCCTAAACATTAAACCATCAGCACAAAATTCCACCCTCACTTCAGCCTCCACGTTGGGCGCCATTGCTACGCGGCGCGGGCTAAGAGGCGCGCAAAATCACAGCTCAAGGAATGCCGGCTAATAGTAATAATAATAGTAAGAAAAAATACTAATCGCAATAATAGGAATGATAATACTACTGATAAACAATACTAATAAGAGTAGCAATAGTAAGGGTAATAATGATGATACAAATTATGTAGTAATAGGCTTGGAGGGTCCAGCGCTCCGAGGCCCAAGGGGGCTCAAGGATGGCAAGGTGTGAAATAACCTTGCTACAGAAGCCCACGGGGCGAGTCTTATGCAACAAACAGGTAAACAATTGGCCATCAAATTCGTGCTTTTGTACGCTGCATGGTTTCGTGACGACTCAATCATCTTGCCTTGCGCCCTGGAAGCCTTCAAATGAGGCTTTGTGAGAGATAGCCGCGGCATGACATGCATGCTTGCTGGTTCTTATGTGATGAGGCCTGAAAGCCCGTAGTATATGATAATCACGTACTTCCAAAATCTTGATGAAGATGTATAGTATATGAATCCCAAAGTATATGGTTATCGTATGATGGAGGCTTAGGTTAGTGGACTGTATAGGGATATTTCTCTAATACTGGAGATTCAAATGGAAAACGAATGGGCTCTTACAGGGGTTTGATAACTTACTCTGGTTGGCAGTCAATGAAGGAATGGGAAGGAACATGGAAACTACCTAATTGTCAGGGAGTATATATGTACCGCCTTCGGGATCCATGAGCCCAGCCCGTGGAAACAGCTAGTGGCCAGAAAGAACGAGTGGTTCAACCGTTGGGCTTACCTTTCGGTGGCCGAACCAGTCAAGCAAGGGTATACAGCGTCCTAGGGATTCTAGAAGGCCTGCAGGTACACTACAGATGATTGTTGTAGCTCAGCACAACTTCCTGTGGATGGAGGAAATCTTGTAGCACATTATACCATACATATATATGTATATAGATAGATAGATAGATAGAGAGATATATATATATATACATACATACATAATTTGGGGAACCTAAGCCGTGCAAGATTTCCTCCATCCAATGTATGACCCACCATGTCCCTAAACCCTAGACCCTGAACCCTAAACCAGCCGGCCACGCGTAGATACGCGTAGATTAGGAGTCAGGTGGATACCGCAGGTGCCATGTTCGGACCCTCAATTCTGGAATGCTCTCGTATCAGTTACAAAGATGTTGGCAACCCCAACCACTACCATAAGGACCCCAGACATGTCAGATGATAATCCTAGGTTCCTGATTTGGCGGGGAGGATTGACTAACAACTTCTGAGGACCTAAACCCTGAACCCCCGATCCCCAAATCTTATACATAGACTTAGACCCAAATTGCCAAAACCTGTTCTGGTAGCGCAAAGGGGCAAAACCATCCGGATCTGGACGTGGGAACTCAGTAAATGCCGGGCCTCCGCAACTACCCATAATGACAGCCTATATACCCACTGTTTTGGGGCTGAGGTCCAGTATTATGGGTATTCGGAAGGTCCAGGCATGGATATGTAGGGTTACTATCAGGCCTAAATGCTTTGCAGGCCTGGCCGCAAAATCCCCCCGGCTCTACTAGGCTCTACAAGCAGTTTACTCTTCCTTTCACCTGAAACCTGAACCCAAGTCAGAGCTTCCATAAATAGGGAGCTCAAATATGAACCCAAATTACTATAATCCTTTTATAGGTACCCCCCAGAAGGGCCCAAAAAAGTGTGGAAACCACCTAAAACAGAAACCACTAATTAGAGGAATTCACCCAGATTGCAGATTTCCCTAGGGGTCTAAGTATTCAAAAATCATATACTTCCCCTAGCCCTGTACTACAATTACTATCCGAAGTTCACTTATTGGGTACATGGACCCTAAACCCTAAACATCTTCATATACTCCTGTATACCCTTGTACGAATATGTTCCTTAGAGGTCCCCCCTAAAAACCCTATAAGCCCCCCCTCCTAACTTTAGTTCTTAGCTCACATGGACCCTTAGATACCCCTATATGACGCTGTATATTCGTTTAAATGGACCCGAATTATGGGGTCCATGGACCCTTTGGGATTACAGGCTTTAGGCCCTAAACCTTCAACCCTTGGGGTTGCGGGCTTTGGGGGCCTGAACCTTAAACCCTTAGGGTTACAGGCCTTAAGGCCCTACACCTTAAACCCTTTGGGGTTCCAGGCCTTAAGGCCCTAAACCTTAAAGCTTGGGTTTATAAGCTTCAAGGCCCTTAACCGTAAACTGTTGGGGTTACAGGCCTTTGAGGCTCCTGCCTCATCCTTTGCCAGGCCACGCAGACGGGCAAGGACGTGACCGCCGGGCCTCGATACTGCGCGGCTCGCGGTTCCGGGCTTCGGGTTAAGGTTTACAGGGTTTGGGGTTTAGGTTTAGGGTTTATAGGGTTTATAGGGTTTCTAGGATTCAGGGCTCATGGACCCCGAGATAGGACAGACCCCAAAGCAGAGCATTAAGAAGCTGCTTAGGAGGTCACTTAGAGGGCCTGGCCTATCTAGGGACCCCGGGGGGGATCTACCTCATCGCTTAGGGCTTAGGTCTTGCAGGTCTAGAAGCTTCATGCTTTCGGTCCTTCGCAAAATACTTCCTGCAGTCATGCTGTGTCCACCTGCTGTCGTAGGATCTCGTGTTCAAGTGCTCGGCGGAGTTTGGTGTGGCGGGTTACTTCCGTCTTGAGCTCCTGAATCTCCGTGTCCCTGAGGGAGCAGCTGCTTGTGCTCGGCCTGGCAGGTAGCTCTTCCAGTGACTTTTGATGTGAAAAGTGACCTACTACCCACCTCCGGCCCACGAAGGTCTGCACAAGGATCTTGCAAGACAGTGGGTTGCTGGCGGAGCATCCATGTTCTGCACTCGCTGGGCCAGGATCGCAGCCTCGAATGCCTTCCTTTGTGACTCCCAGCTGGCCTGTTCTTCTCCAAGCCGCTTTTGTGTGCTCTCCACCAACCAAGGCTCAAGGGATAGGGGTAGGATAGGGCGTAAGCAGGCAAAAGGTGCGCGGTTTACTGGGCTGCTCTTACGGAACTTAAGCTAGATTACCACAATCTGGGTAAATAGAAAGCAATAAGGTTTCCTTATAACAGTAGCTTGATTCAAGTTCCTTAACATCAACCCTAAACCCTGAACCCTAAACCCTAAACCCTAACCCCTAACTGAAGCCCAAACCCCGAACCCTAAACCCTAAACTCCTAAACCCTAACAGTTTGGCATCTTTGCCTTGTTTGACAAGTACATGGCTTTTCAGGAAGGGTCCCACGGATTTTCAGGTTCAGGGCCGCTTTAGCTTTAGGGTTTAGGGTATAGGGGCTGAGTGGTTTGATGGCTTCAGGTATTTGGATTTTGGGCTTCAGGTTTTGAAGCATATGAGCTATAGTTAAGATTTCCTCATACGCCCTTAGGGGGCATGAGTCCCTGTTTGGGAGCATCAAGGGACCCCATGGTAACACGGCTATTGACAGTAGCTCATATAGCACTTAAGGGTGCGGTTTGTGAAGGCCTTAGGGTTTAGGGTTAAGAGTTAGGGGTTTAGGGCATGTTTTTCTTTATTGGGATGTTGTTTAAATGTATACCCCTGTATTCCTTATTTGCAAACTTACTTGGGCTTCACAAGATGTAAGACATGGAAGTTGGCTCCAACACAGGCCCAGCTTGAAGGTGAAGAAGAAACCCCAAGTTAGGGCTTACTTTTACTTACTGGTTCTTAGTAGGGAATAATGGAATATAATCTTATGCAACCCATATAATACTCTCTGCTTCCCGACTGAGAACCAGTAAGTTTAGGGTTTAGGATTTTAGAAGTCCTTGTTGGAAACCAGGTGCCCTGAAAGCAGACTCCATGAGGTCTGGCAACAATCGTGGACTATAGCTCGCAAAAGGGTTTAGGGTTGAGGGTATGCCTTGTGGCAATGAAGCAGGGTGCTCGCATAAGCAGTATAAGCTTTCCATGGCAAGAGCCTCCGTCACGCCCCAGACATTCGAGTCGACCTTTGAGGTTCCACCAAAAAACGACAAGCAGAGGTAGCTGCCCAAAATGGAAGGCCCCAAAAAACGAGTATCCTCAGTATTGGTCTAAACCCTAAACCCTAGACGCCACATGACCCGAATATAGATAGTTCCTTATTCTCGGAACTCCCAAAAAAGAACCCAGAGTTCAGGAAGCGTCCATCTTATCCCTCAAAGCTTAGGTGCAGCTCAGGGTTGAGGTCTTAGGTTTAGGGCTTAGGGTTGAGGATTTAGGGCTAGACACGAACCCTCGACCCTCAACCAAAATCCCAGACCCTCAACCCTGTCACCCTTACTTGTCCCCTCAGTAGGGGCTTTTTAGAATTTTTTTTGGAAGGGTTCGGCTCTTTATTCTACCTACTTTTTGAGGTCCATGCAACCCTAAACCCTAAACCCTAAACCCCAGCAAAGAGACCTCAGCTTGTCCAAACACCTCTGCAGGACCGTGTTGTCCAGGATGAGGTACTGAGGCAGGCTTCCTACTGTGCATGTTCCTCAAAAGCTAGAATAGGGTTTAGGAGAATATGAAAAATAGTAGGGGTTAAGTAGGGATGAGGGTTTTGAGTAGGGTTTGGGCTGTAGGGTTCCGAGTTGGGCTTAGGGCTGGGGAGTCAGAGCCACAAGTAATTCGAATAGGGATTCAGGAGCTATAGGTATCTGGAGAATTTGAGGAATGTGAGGCCGAAATGCGTCTCGTTTTTCAGAGCCACGCTTTTATTTTGCGCTTGTCTACCGATACTTAAATACGGAAAAAACGCGATGGTTTCCGATATGTGCTTCTTGCTGTGCGCCTGAAGCATGCGGAAGGTTTTGCGGAAGCATGAGGCTCGCGAAAGCTCTTGCGGAAGCTCCTGGCGACCCTAGGCAAGACTTGAAACGCTGTTCGCGGAAGCACCTGCCAAGAAATCCTTGAGGAAGGGTCTGTGGAAGCAAGATGTTCTGAAGTGCCGACCAAGAGGAAACTAGTCTTCGCGGAAGCTCTGCGGATGCTCGCGGGCGGAAGCGTTGTTATTTCCAAAGAAATCAATAAAGAATAAAAACCACCGCTCAGGTGGCTACAATGCAGCCTACTCAAATCCTCTTTTTGGTGTGGGGCTTGGGGGGTGAGATAAGTATTGCCATGGTGGGGGGAAGTGTTGCCCTCACGTCTGTGGGTCCAATTTGGGATGAGCTGTCCCCAGTATATGGACTATGACAGGGCCGCCGGGGAGCCTGTTGCAGGTTGGGGGGGGGATGTTTTTCAAAGGTGCGCAATGACTAAACAGGCCTTGCGCTGAAGTACTCACAAGTACGACCCATTGAGTCAGTGGATGTTGGTATCTGGCCACTTGAGCGGGTCGAGGGGAAATCTTCCACGGTACCCAAAGGACCTTTGGAATATGCAGGTAGTATGAGAAGATTGTGGAGACCACCCTCTTCAATGGTTAATATGCATGTACTTGACTCTAAAGTTATAAGGGCGAAACCTGTTCTTGATAAGCTCTTGATAAATACCCACTCATAATGCAGACCTGACACCCCTCATTGAACCACCAAGTCCCCGACGCAACTTGTGACTGCTGCTATAGGCTTTGGGTTTTAAGCTTTCTGTAATTGGGTTTTGCGCTGGCTGTCCATGACTCATATGCATGACGCCCTGAAAGTGCAGGTGAGCGTCCACGAACCTCCAACAGTGCGGACCTTGGACCACTCCTTCCCAACCTGAAATGCAAAACCCACGAATATAAACCTTGACTCCCTCAACCCGAAGGCCAGAATCTCTAAACCCTAAGCCTAAGTAGGTATGCTTTATAGACTTCAGCTCCCAAAGTAATTAGGTACCATCTATAGACTTCAAGTCCCAAAGTAGGTCTCATCCACATACTTGGATCCCCAGAGTACCCACTATGGGCTATTAGACCTTAAGGGTACCTTAATCTACCCTTAACTAGGGTCCTAATAGGGAATTTTAGGGTCTAATAGCCCATAGTGGTAAAACACCCGCAAAAAAAATTGGCCTGCGGATCGGAGGCGAAGATCATCACGAAGCCGAAATCTGTACGTGCCTGCGCTGGATAGCTTAGCCCACATTGCCCTAGAAAGAAAAAGGAGCCTTTATATAAATATGGGTTTAGGGTTTAGGGTTATAGGGAATCGCGTATCCCCAAAAAGTATAAAGCGCACCATTGCATATGAGCAGAGTCCCCAAAAAGTATAGAGGATCCATAGCATTGATCCAGATAGATGCGCCATATGGTCTCTATACCCATACCCTCCTATGTAGTTTCTTTTTGAAAGTTATACTATAACCCCCTACCACAAGCCATAACACACCCAAAAAGAAACTACATAGGATCCCTTGGGTAGTCTTCGGCTGTTTCGGGGTGATACCTGGGTAAAGCTACACCCCAGACCTACGATCAAAATTTCATCGCCTGTAGGGCCCCGTCCTACCCTAGCCTACCCGTCTTTGGAAGCAAGAAATGGTGGTGGGTTTTTATGTCACCTCACATACCCCCTAAACCCTAAACCCTAAACCTTAGGGTTTAGGGGTTTAGGGTTTAGGGTTTAGTCCTACTAAGCCGTAGACAATTGGGGTCACAGGCAGCCATGGTAAAGCACTTAGGATGTACTTTCTTCAGAATGATAAGGCCCTATAGTCCTGGGTTGGCCTTGAGAGACCCATGAAAAACATTAGTATAGATGGGTCCCTATAAAACCAATTAGGAAAATATTTAAGGAACCCAAAGGCCCACCCAGGGTCAGTCTTGAACTCGTCTTGTCATGACTACCAAATGGTTTGTTTTTATCCCGGGAATCCCGAGTCTATAAATGGTACCCACTTTGGGCCCTAACGTCTTTATGTGAGTAGGTTCTACTTTGGGCTACGAATTTGTACCCTTGGAGTGACTATGTTATCTTTACTCATACTTACTAAGCTCCTCCACCTCTAATCCCTAAACCCTGAACCACAAAACCCTAAGCCCTACAACCTAAACCCTAGCCCTAAGGGTCCAAGGACCCAAATAATAGGGTTTTAGGGCCTAAATGTCATTAATATTATAGCACTTGGGCCCTAAAACCCTATTATTTGGGTCCTATATACCCTAATATAGTCCCCATATATCCCTAGATATCCCCCTATAACCCCTTAAAAGGGACCCTTAGGGTCCTTGGACCCTTAGGGTAAGCCCTTGAACCCCACCTGCCTTCGAAAGCTCGTCAGGGCTCACTACGGAGGCAGCGCCTGCTTGTTTCGCAAGGCTGTGGTCTCCGAGTGAGTACTTAAAAAGAACCCGAATGGTTTAGGGCTTGGGGATCCAACGGGCCCAAAGTTCATGGGGTTTAGGGTTTAGGGTTTAGGGCTTAGGATTTAGGGTTCAGAGATTTTCAGGACCAAAGCAGGTATTTATAGATGGGGATCCTCAGGGAATGGTTTAGGGTCTATGGGGTTTGGGTGAGATTCAAAGCTGTCTTGACCTATCAAAACAGATGTCCCATGCCTTCTGATAGGCATCTGGAAAAAGCAACGGTGAACTTGCAAAAGTGTGTAGAGTGTGGGGGACTTTAGGCTTCAAATCTCTAAACCAACCTTCTAATCATGATTCCAGTTCTGGCTGGCGCCTAGTAGGAGGGCCCTTGTAGCAGCCAGTGTAGAACCTCCGGTCTCAATACCAAATGTCCATTCCCTGGACGTCCTATACATCTTCATCTACAGGAGTCGCAGGACCACTAAGCCGCAGCAGTCATGACATGTACTGAACATGGTAGCAGCCGTACTGAAGACAGCTGCTGCCATAATTTTTGCGAAAAGTATTACTTCATATTCGGTTAGACCTGCGCAGAATCATACCAAACACATCACTACCTGCAGGGGACATTCCCGCACACGAGACCAACCCTAACATCATGTCCAGTGAAAATAACAAAGCCCCAGGAGCTAAATCACAGGTTCTGCCTACATCCGTCATAGAGATCGCTTGACGAGCCAATTCACCAATTTTACTTGGAATAATTGTGAGGGAGGCTAGGACATCTGTTCTCGAGACACAGCAATCCCTAGGGCTCCACTTACCTAAATGATGGGTTCTAGATTCTATATACCCTATGGTCACATAGCCCAGTAACCTACTATTTAGGTAACTGGGAGCCTTCGGGAATGCCAGCTATAGTAGAGTCAAAACTTGCTGAAGGTACTCTCCTCGGACTTACTGAACAGATCATCTCGGCACCCCTTACAACAGCTGCATACACTGTGGCTTATCACGAGATTTCCCGAAGCGTGGAAAACTGAGACAATCCCGATGCACAAGTTGGGTTCTGGAAAGGCTCGTTAGCAGATCTCTCGTCTAACAAGACATCTGGCTACTATGGCTTCTATACACGCGTACTCTAAACCCTAAACATTGAGCCAATGCAGGTGCTCCACTTACCCTCGGGGAGGACTACCAGGATGAAATAGCTTAAAGCCATCAGAGGGTCCATGATAAGAAGAATAATGGGTCTCTTGTGCGGAGGTTGTAGAATGAGGACTACATTATCTTGGTGTCTAAACTGGTCCCCCCCTTTTGTTAGGCTCCACATGGGCTACAGTCTAAACTCCTAGTATCCCCCTTAACAACCCCTATGATACTCCCTACATAATTCCTCACATAACCCCCCTTTAAGGAGTTTAGACCAAAACCCTAAACCCCGAGTCCTATATCCCCCATGTAACCCCCCCCCTTGAGGAGTTTAGACCCTAAACCCTGAACCCCTACATCCCCTACATCACCCCTTTAAAGCGTTCAGACTAGCCCACATACACCCTTACCTGGACAAGGTCGGGTGAGGCCATGATGGTTTGCCAGGGGTAGAAGAGGACTTCAGCTCTTACTTTCTGTCTTGCCGTTAAGGAACTTGAATCAAATGACTATAATGCGGGAACCATATCAGTTTATATATACATATACTCATTGCGGCATCTTAAATCCTGAGCCCTATATGCCCATAGTTTACTATATCTATACCTATATACAGCCATATTCTGCCAACTTAACTTAATTTAAGTTCCTTAGCAGCAACCCAGTTTTTTGGTCTCGCCCGCGCTGAGGTGGCAAAAGTCCGCAGCTAAGAGGAGCCCTGGCTGCGCAGAAGGCCTTTGGCGGTAGGGAATAGCAGCTGAATGCATATCGGGGTTTGCGGCCTAGGATTAGCAGTCGGCATCTAGATAGAGTTCAGGGTCTATAGGACGTTGATATTCAAGGTTGGGGGACAAGGTTTGAGGCTTTTCCTCCCCAGACTAGAAGAAAAATCCACCAAAAAAGCTGTGTAAAGACTTCCCCTTCTAGGAGGCTTCCATGTGGGGCTCTGCATCTACATGTGTACATATATGCAATACCTACATTGGGCCCTACACCCTAAACCCACCTACATGGGGCTACTTGGGGTCCTAGAGCATGCGATTTTGGGCAGGGCTTTCGGGCTTCTTAGACTGTGCGGCTTCGGGTCTACTTACTGTTGCCTAAGGGGGGCGTAGGTCTTTACCCAGACCGTAAGCCCTGCACCCTCTTATGGGGGATTACTGGGGATTGTTACAGGGATCCATAGCCGCACTCTCCCTTAAGCACCAGTGGGTCTATGGTCCAGCCGTGAAATTTGGGCTTACTATATATACCTGGGTTGGCCCCTAAAACCTTTTGAAAAAAACTAGTATATAGGGTCCCTCATTAAAGCCATTAGGGAAAATATTAAATATCCCAGGGGCCTACCCAGCTACCTAGGCAGTGTCATGTCTACCTCCCTGGGGGTTCCAGTATGGAACCACGTCATACTTGCGATCTTGGTATCCGTAATAGTTTAGGGTTACGGTTTTGGGTTTAGGGTTTTGGGGTTTATAATTGTGAATTTCAGGCACTTGGACTTGGACCCTGTTATTCCTACAGAAGCTGGAAAGGTACTGGCAGAGCTGATACCACGATTATTCTATTTACTTCAGGGGGACTATAACCCCAACATATACCCTGTTATGAAATAGTAGTTTCCCTGTTCTTTGTCATTATCCTATATAACCACACTATAATATACCCCATATTCTACTTAAAGGGGAAACTACCTGGCGCACCCGCCATATGTTGCCGTGATGTTTTTTGTAGCGAAACGAACGTTTTACCTGGGTTTTGCTAGGATTTCAGAAACATCGGTCTAACAAATGCAGAATACCAATTGGTTTTATGCACTTTTTAGGGTTTAGATGTAGACTTTCCTTGCCAAGCGTATGCTCTCGCACATGAATGTTTTTTTTTTTCTGGTTTGGGCATGGATGCTCTGGTAAACGTATGCTCTTGAACATGGATGTTATTATGGTTTGGGTAGGGATGCTCTGGTAAACGTATGCTCTTGAACATGGATGTTATTATGGTTTGGGTATGGATGCTCTGGTAAACGTATGCACAAAAACCCTGAAAAAGTGAAAATTTGCATGAAACACAACGGCAAAATATGGCACGTGATCCATCTACCTGGGAAGGGTAACCCCCTAAATCCTGCACCCTAAACCCTAAACCCTATACGCTAAAGCCTAAACCCTAAACCCTCGAACGCAGCTGAGCAGCTCTTCTTGGAGGAATCGCCCTTGAAGCATGCGAAGACTGCCTCAGAACTTGGGATTGGGTTACCTGAACCCCATAAGTATGAATAATAAGAATCTTTTTGGTTGTTTTAATGGGTTTTGGCATATCATTTTACCCGCTTTGGGGGTCTAGGTAGTACTGAAACTACTACTGACTTGTGGTGATAGTACAGTAATAGTAAGAGTAAGAAGAAGAAGGAGAATATGCATGAGAAAGAGAGTACGCATTGCTCCCAAAGGAATTACGGACCCTGATGCCCCAGTAGTTGTACATCTAGACACTCTGGCTGAATTACAGTCGATTGGGGATCTTAAGTGGTGTAAGATTTCCTCCATCCACTGATCCTGCAGGCGGCTTTCAAGAGTGCGCCATGGGGAGTTGTATGGAGTTTAATGTGGTATTCATGGCCTTCTTAAACAGAGAGATGAAGAATCAAATGCAAAAATAACATGATAAATGCCATAGGGTTTTAGGGGCTTGCAAAGCATGTCTCAAACCATGAATGTTATCTATGCGAGTAACTTTAAACAGAGGCTGTCCAAAGAACGGGCTTATGGGTTTAGGATTTTGGAGTTGCTACTGTTTCGCAACTGTTTGCGTGTAGTTTGGCATTTGTTCGCCAAGGCCCTTTGCTTGCATCGGTAGAGTTTAGGGTTTACGCGTAAAGTTTAGGGTTTAGGTTCCCTGCTGAAAAGTTCGGGGAAACTTAGTAAGTAGGTTCATAATCCCTGTAGCCCGTATAGTAACCCTGCTTGTCTCCATTATTAACTTACTCACCAAGTCCCCCTGACCCTCCAAATGGGATATGATACACTTTGGACTTAAAAACTGAAAGCAGTACATAATTGGGTTTAGGGTTTAGGGTTTCGGGTTTATGGGCTATTTGTAACCTTGGGGTGAAGCTGTATATAAACGAGAAAGACCTCGTCTCGCTGCAATGCGCATTTTGACATGTGTATGCTCAGCCCTTAACTTAACCTTCAACTGTCAATCTGAGCTTTCAAAGCAAATGCAAGCTCCCCCACTGAAAGCTGACTACAGGGTGTAGGTTCGGGGGTTGTGGGCAGAATGCTGGAACAAGTCTTTCCCGTTAAACCCCTACAAGGCCAACAACTCGTATGAGCGGAAATGAAGGGCGTCTGCCCCATTAGACCGTGGCCTGAACGGACGTGTTTCTGAATACAGGGCCACCCCCATGGACAGATGGAGATAAGAAGGTTTAGAGTTTAGGGTTAAGGGTTTAGGGATTATCGAGGGGCCCCTCTGAAGAATGGTACAAGGTTGACTAGGAGAAAGAACATGCCTGGACCCTTTGTAGTCACATTCCCCTCACAGAGCTTGCTGAACCAACTAAAGCGCTCTGTGTGTCCGTTAACTCCCTTAAGAGAGTCGTCAGCCATTACGGTTCCCATGGTAGCTGTCCGAAACAAAGATGTCCTTCCGCAACTTCAAGATACATGAGACTGCTGCTCATGTATCACACGGAGATCTTCAACTTCAAGCCTTCAACCCTGAACCGGGTTGAACCCCTCACCCTAAACCCCTAAACCCTAAATCCAAAACCCTAAACCACTAAAATCCCCTAAGCCCTAGGCCAGGTGTTTAAAACAAAAGCCATCAAGTCATATCAAGACGAGCTGCCCCAATTCTCTGACCAAGGCTCTTCTTTTTCTTCCTCCTGACGGTGGAGGGGTTGGTTCTTAAGGGTTGGATGTTGGCCTTCGGGTTGGGGGTGTAGGGCTTAGGGCTTACGGTTCAGCATCTCAAGTGCAAGTATTCACTTGTTAAGCAGCATTATCAAACAATGGTCATATACCCACCCGCCCATTGGGTCCCACGTCATTAAGAAACCTCTACCTTAAACTCTAAATCTTGAACCCTAATCTCTAAGCCCTGAACCCTAAACTCTAAGCCCTGAACCCGAACCTCTAAGCCCTGAATCCTAAACTCCAAACCCTGCACCCTAAACCCAGCCCTGAACCAAAAACTCTGAACCCTATAGAATCAAAGCTCTGAACCGCCCACAGGAATTATGACCCATGACATCTATGCTGTTGCAACACGTTCAATCCCTGTACGAGCTTCTGGCAGAGTCTAAACCATCGACCCTGGCACTGGACTCCACTCAAATTCTGAACGGTGCAACTTCTGCCATGCCACTGCGCCAAAGTAGTTGAACCATCTTTCAACTAAACAATCACAACAAAACCTGTCAATCCCACCACAAACGCGATTCAAAAAGAAAGCCGAAACGCATGAAACGTGCGATCCCTGTGCGTGCCGGACCCTTAAACCCCAATCCGAAAACCCTAAAAACCCTAAACCCTAAACCCTAAACCCTAAATCCCTAAACCCTAAACCCTAAATCCCTAAACCCTAAATCCCTAAACCCTAAACCCGAAATCCCTAAACTCTACACCTTAAACCGCCAAAAAATCCGCAGTCCCTGTACTGGAGGAAGCTGGCTGTGCCGACGCCGGCGCCGGCACTGCTGGCGCAGGACGGGCGGGGCGCCCGTTACGCCCTGGAGGCCTGCAGCTTGAGGCTTACACTCCTGGGGCTTTGGGTTTAGGGGTTTAGGGTTTAGGGTTTTAGGGTTTAAGGTTTAGGGTTTAGGGTTTAAGGTTTAGGGTTTAGGGAATATTGACAGGAGGCTACACTTGCTAGGTTCCCCAGTAATCCGTTATTAGTTAACAAGGGTACCCTTTTTCTAATGTTCAGCTTTAGGAAGCAGATCCGAAAATGAAGCCGCAAAGGGTACCACTGGGGTAGCTAGATTGCAAGACTTGGGTGGGCTTGGGTGGGGTGTAACCCTAAACCCTAAACTGCACATCCGGCGCAGGAGTTTGATCAGGGCTCAGCGGTTTGCTCCAATGGCCGATTTACAATAGGAGTGCGTCTCAAAAAGGATACCCGTTGCAAAGCGACGGGATGAGTCCAACTGGTTTCACTCTAGCCTAAGGTAACGCGGCAGCCGAATAAAGCCGCTTTGTAGATTCCTTTCGAACCCTTTTGTGGGGTTCCATGTTGGCTTGGAGGACTGTCGAGCCCCAAAGCTTCCGATCATTAAGAAGTTGGGCAGCCTGTGTATATACATATAACATATATATATATATACACATATGTATATATGCATATATCTATATATGTGGGTGATTCAGGTTGGGCCATCCCCCCTTACAGTAACAACTACCAGAATAAGTAAGTAGTTCCAGTTGACATAACTCCCTTTTCACTTTAGGGAAAGTTGCTGTAAGGGGGAGTTACCTCAGATTCACTTGCTGGTTCTTGGTACGGAAAAAGAGCATAATCCCTTCATAATACGTTAACCCTCAACCCCAAACCACCATTTCCTACTAAGAAGCAGTGAGTTCAGGGTTTGAGGCCTGAGGACCTGCTGTGTGTTTACAAGGCTAAATCCTTACATTTGCCCCGGAAATTTCCAAAAAAAATACAGGGTTTAGGGTTCGGGTTTAGGGTTTCAAAGGGTTTCAAGGGGTGTGGGTTCCAGGTGTTTATTGTGGGGTCTAGAGTAGGTAAGAACTTTCCTGACCCTGATTTTCATGAGTAGAATGAAAGCCGAACAAGTAATTCTATGTACCTTTTTGGGGTTCGGGTACCTACACTACATAATCCGTATAAGCTCCCAAATAGCCTCAGTCTCCATTTCATCGGCCATGTTCTTTTCCGTTTGATGAAACCCAATTTCAGACCCTAAACCCTAAACCGTGTGGACATCCAAATGCCAATCTCCGTATCCCTGCGAAATCCTTCAACTCGTGCTACAGGAGTGAGAGTTTTGGGTCAGGGTCTACCTAACTCCTCAAATGCAGCACCCCTACACCCTTAACCTTTTGGGGGGTGTCCTAAGAAGAGTCCAACCCAAAAAGGAAACGAGATTGAAGGGTCTGTGCTGCCATCCACAACTCCCTCTACAAGAAGCCCAATCGCACGTACTACTGCGCTGCGCTAGCATACCTCCTTTCTTGTCCCTCCTACACCCCACAAAGCTTAAGCCCCAATATGAGCCCCGAATCCTAACCCCAAACCTTATATAAACCATCAACCCTAGCCCTAAAGACTAAATAAATAAGCTATAGTCTAAGCTCCTGGTATCCCCCTTGACAACCCCTATAGTACTCTCCGATATAATCCCAGCTATAACTCTTTTTAAGGAGCTTTTATAGAATATAGCTACATGGAACCAAATGGAACCCAAATCCCTGAATCCCAAACCATAAACCCTAAATTCTAAACCCTAAACCCTTAGCCCTGAGCCCCAAACCCTGAAACCTGGACCTGCTGCTTTGATTCTGACCTGCCTGCAATCGTGGGCATCCTCGAAGCGATGCTTCAAGCATACCTGCAAAGGTTTAGGTTTAGGATTGGCGGCTCCTTTTAGGCCAACCGGATACACCGGTACAGGCCTTGTATGGCTAAGCAGAAACGCAAGAATTTCTCCTAAAGAGGAGTCGTAAAGAACACAAAACCAGCAAGACCGCAATTTGATCTGGCAGCATCATGATGCCATGTTGTCCCGATTCTCACCGCAGAGTCTCGGCTCTAAAGGACATAACATAATATCCCTGTATACCCCTTTAAAGGGACCTTGGGTTTCCATTTCATTTTCCATTTTATTTTCCATTTGATTCTCCATTATTAAGGGGACAGAAATCCAAGCGTCCACCCAAGGCCACAGTCTCTGTGGAACTGTGCGGGCTTGTATATCAAGGGCATGCAGGGTTCTTAAGTCCCTGATTAAGAAACCCCCTCCCCTTAATAGGGGTGATTATAGGGATCCTAATATTTAGGCCCTTAACAGGAAGGGGTTTATGAATCATGGGTCTACATTAGTATGAACAGACGGGGAGCTTTGGGCTTTAGGCTTCCCGACTTGCTGGGGCAAAGGTAAGCCAGATGTGGCGAGGTAACCCAGAGCATTGGGAATGTCACGGTCCTAAAAAGTAGCCCTAAATCATGCTCCCTAGTGAATCCTAAACCCTGAGCCTTGATCCCTAAACCCTAAACCCTATTCCTGAACCCTAAACCCCTGACCATACACCCTACACCCTGAACCCGACCCTGAACCCTAGAGCATAATCCCTTAATCCCAAAGCCTAATCCCTAAGCCTTAGGCCCCAAACCACAATCCCCAACGGAAAATCTGTCTAAACCGTACCCCCCCTCAGGGTCCAAGTACCCATATACTTACCCAAAACCTGTAGAATTAATATCACCCAAAACCCTAAGTACCCAATTATTGGGTACATGGACCCTTAGGGTCCCTTTCCAAGGCAAGGTACTGTTTGACTGCAGCGTGAGCAGTCGAACTTGTTCGAAGGTCCCAGCCTCAGCTCTGTCGCAAACCCATGTTTTTCAAGGTTTTGGGTTTAGGGTTTAAGGGTTTAGGGTTTAAGGGTTAAGGTTTTAAGGGTTTAGGGTTTATGGTTTAAGGGTTTAAAGGTTTCAGGATTTAGGGCGTAGGGGCTTGATGTTTAGGTTTTAGGGTTTGGGGTTGAGGTTTGGGGTTTGGGGGTTAAGGGTTTAGGTCTTAGGGTTTGGGGGCTTGGGGTTTAGGACTTAATAGGCCCGGCCGCGCCAATTGCGCATGAATAGGAGCTCAAAGCTTGAAGCCTTAAAAAAGCTAGATGAGTTATAGTCTAGACTCCTAGCAGCCCCCTTTATAACAGCCAGAGTACTCCCCTACAAAATCACCTATATAACCTCCCTTTTCCGGACTTTAGACTATGCTCAGATGGGATTCAGAGCTTCTGGTTCCTTATTGTGGCACAGTCAAAAATTGCAAGCTTATGTTTCCCATTGGTTTCAAGTAAAACCAAGTTTAGACAGAATTGATAGATTTACCCAGAGACTGATTGAATTACCCAAAGATCTGGTTGACGATGGGCCCCTTACAAAGGTCATGCGGATTTATGCGGATATACAGGCTTTGCCACTTCCGATACAAAGTAAATCGGTTCAGCATTCAATATCCCTTGATGACGGCCTTTTCCGCCAGCACAAAACCCTAAACGCTAAACCCTGAACCCCTTCAAAGGATTTAGGGTTTAGGGATGAGGGCTTTGGGTGTGGGAGTTCTCTATGAAGGTCCAGGTAACTTATAGTTGTTGGGTATGCTTCGATTATATGGGTGGTTGTCAAAATTATGCTCCCTTTCTGGGAACCCTAAATATTAGGTGCCGTATTATAATAGGGACCCAAAAAGGGATCATAATTTTGACAACCACCCATATAGTTTTGTTCTCTTCCAAAAAGCATTCTACAAGTCAATTACGACTTGAAGGGCGGGTGGGGAGGGAAAACCCCACTAAACAGAGAAAGGCATGCACTATTTGCAGACTCTAAACCCTAAACCCTAAACCCTAAACCCAGAAACCCCTAAACCCTAAACTCTAAACCCAGAAACCCAGAAACCCTAAACCCCTAAACCCAGAAACCCAGAAACCCTAAACCCTAAACCCTAAACCCAGAAACCCCTAAACCCTAAACCCTAAACCCAGAAACCCAGAAACCCTAAACCCCTAACCCCTAAACCCTAAACCCTAAACCCTAAACCCAAAAACCCCTAAACTTTAAACCCTAAACCCAGAAACCCCTAAACCCTAAACCCTAAACCCTGAAACCCCAAACCCTAAATAGGGTCCCAAGTCGATGTTACTTGTAGACGTGGAGCCCCAGCGAGATGCGCGAATTATGGCCCGAAATTCTCTACTTCAAATGAGCCCTGGACTGAATTTGTAGTATATCCCTTTAATAGGCCCCCCCCCCCAAAACCCGATGTATTCCCCTATAGATCCCCCCCAACCTCAATTTAGTCCGTAGCTCAAATATAGTGACATTGTGCGTTCCTTGCAGAACTGACCTTGGAGAGTTGGCTTAATTAGTAAGCATACATAGAATCCCTAGCAGCCATATCATGACCTCAGTAATCCCTGTAGTTACCCTAAACCCTAAACCTCCTTACTAATTCCCCTGCCCCTCCAACAGGATTGAGGGGGCCCCTTCTGACTGTTCATCTGAATCTGAAATGGCAGTAGAGTCCATGCAGTTGATACTCAATACCCTGCATGACCCTAAATACCCTACACTACACCTTGGGAATTTGGGTGTTCGAGTACAGTAAGGTCAGGAAGGCATGTTATCAACTGGACTGGCAACTAAAAGCGCTTGACAACTATTCCTATATAGGGTCCCCTATCTAAAAGCCACTAGGGAGAATAGTAAATATCCCAGGGGCCTACCTACTAGTCAACAGCAGTGCATACCAGCGGTTTTCAAGCTCGAGGTTTGAGGGAGCTTAAGGCTCTGAATTTGAAGTTCAAAGAGCTCCCACAATCGCCCGGAGGACTTTCAGAGATCTCTTAATCAAAGAGCCACCACCGTAAGCTTAGGTAGCGAAGACTAACCATGCTTCACACTTAGGAGCACCCCACCTCAAACGAACAGCTGCGTCTGCAATACTCCCCAAGCGTTTTGACCTGAAATGGCACTCCAGACCCTATGCCTTTTACTCCACAAAACCCAAAACCCATAACTAGCGTTTCGGGTTTAGGGTTTAGGGACAAACCCAAAACCCTAAACCCTAAAGTATAACCGCTCAGACTAGAAAGCGGGCAAAAAAAACGCAGACACCTATCAACATTATTACTTGTTCTTAGTAGGGAGCATGGGAATGTATTTTAGGGGTCATGTAGGGATTATGTTCCTAAATTCCTAGTAAGAACCAATAAGAATTTGGGCATTTATTGCTGTAATCTCTTCCTCATTAAGAACTACCCTCTCTCTCTGAGGAACGCCCCAAGCCACGAAACCCAGACCTAAACCCCTGAACACTCTCTGAACCCTGAACCCGAAGCCTTACGCCTGGATCGCTAGAACTTGGAGGAACCCCCATGTGAGCTATAATCAATACTCCTAGTATCCGCCTTAATAACCCCTAGAGTAGTTCCCTATGTAATCCCGTATATAACCCCCTTTAAGGAGTTTAGACCATAGCTCGCATTGAGATGAGAGGCTTCTCTTTACAACCAGCCACTGGGCAGCGCCTCCCAGGCTCTGCAAGGCCGACTTAGGCGGCTTAGCTGTCACGCGCTAGCTTGGGAAATAGGGTTCGGGAGATGGAGCTTGGGGAATTCTAAGCCCTACCTGAACCCCAAAAGTATGTAGAATCATGGCCTTTTGGGCTGTTATTATGGGTTTAAGGCCATTTTGTTACATACTTTTGGGGGGTTAGGTAAGCCCTAAACCCTAAGCCCTAAAACCCTTATTAACGCTAAACCTCTTGTTTTTAGGGATTCGTATGCAGGGCCGAGGCCCAAAGCTTGCCAAGTGAGGGCCGAGGGCTGGGGATGCCAGGCCTAAGTCAAGGTTTAGGGTTTTGGGTTTTGGGTTTAGGGTTTTGGGTTTAGGGGTTTAGGGTTTAGGGTGTATAGGGTTTAGGGTTTTGGGGTTTAGGGTTTTGGGATTTAGGGTGTAGGGTTTTGGGGCTAAGGGTGTAGGGTTTAGCTTGGGTCCCACAGTTGATGAAGGCATTCCTCAGACACCCTGGGTACCCTGAAGCCTCGGAATTAACCACCTCCCCCTGATGAAAACCCTTCCTCCCTTACAAAAAATCCGCTGCCCCCACTTCAATGATGGTACCAGGCTGGAGGCATGATCATGAAGGGAGTGAGGGACCTCATTAACTCTTAAGGGGAAAGATTGTAGTATTTACAGTATCCAAACCTAAACCCTAAACCGAAGGTGACCACCTTTGCCCTCCTCCGGCATCTCAGTTCCTTTCAAGAATTCCATTTGGGAGGGACTCTTGCACACACCCTGTACAGGCCGCCGCTGTGTGAAGAAGAGACTGCATGCCTGATTCTTGGAAGTTCAGACTTTGCATAGGATCCACAACTTATTAGCCTGGGACTAAAAAGTCCTCCTTCTTGAATACACGGTGCTGTTGTACAGACCTTACAATCCTGAGCTGGGAAGAAGGGCTTACTCAACACCCCGGTTCTGTGATTCGGGTAATCAACAAAGGGTGGGGTTAAACACGGAATTTCGAGCGCTGACTACCATAGTTTAGAAGGAAACGACATGACGGGCAGAGGAAGAGCCAAGACGGGACACCTACACAGGCCTCACCAAGGAAATCCTCAATGCTATAAGCCCTACACCCTAAACCCTAAAACAAGTAATAATTCCCGCGCCGAAGCTCGCGTGCACTCGTCCCCGACCTATTGAGCCATGAGTCCCAAACCCTAAGCCCCAACACCCTAAACCCTAAATCCCTGGATCCCCAAACCCCAAACCCTGTGTGCGCCTGGGACCCGTCTTAGACGGCAATTGCTTCTGGCATCCCTGGTTAAAGTGGCGCTCCCAGGTGATGTTGGGATCCTTCTGCAGCCAGGGTCCAAAAGGTGGAACCTCATAATAGTTTCCCCAATGTAGTAAAATGAGCCCATTTTTGGGGGGTACCATTTTGGGGATCCTTTAAACCCTCGGCCCTAAACTTTCAACCCTGAATGCTGTGTCTGGGAGAGTTCAGGGTTGACAGTTTACAGGCTTGAGGGCTGTATGAGACTTATGAGGTTTATGGGTTCTAGGGTGTATGAGGCTTGTAGGGTTCAATTTTTTTTGGTTTACGGGCTCCAGGTTGTAGGGTTCAGGGTTTAGGGTTCCGGTTCTAGGGCTCAGGGTTTAGGGCTTAGGGTTTGGGGTCAAGAATCTGCATTGCAGGGTCGAGAGTGGTCTCCAGCCCTGTCAGGTGTCAGTAGAAGTTCATCCAAGCCTCCACATGCCTCCCCCAAAATAGAACATCTAGAGCTTGCAGCCTTTGTATCTGCAGCAGGTTCAGACTGGTTTTGGGTTTAGGGGCCTGTGACCATCCATCTTTTCCCCGTAATTACAAATGCAAAGCCAAGGACGCACATAAAGCTGCATGACTCTCTAGGCCCCAAACCCTACATGGAGCTTGCAACTGCACTCAGCTTAAGTCCACTGCAAGCAGCTGTTCACTGTTCACGCGACTTAGGGGACGCGATCAGCCGCGCCAGTTGTACTTACAGGTTCTGCACCGCTTAGACTGCCTGGGATTCAAAACATGATATGCGACTGTATCATGCGATATGCTAGCATACGATGATAAACAGAAATCTACAAAATTGGGGGGTGGTTCCCTCAGTCTGGGGCCCAATATAGATCCAACATGTTATAGTCTTTATTCGGTGGAGCTGCAAAATGTGGCCCCTGATTTTTTGGAAACGCCCACAGGGACAGCATCGAAAAGCCCACGCCCCTCCAAGACCCTAAACCCTAAAC
>CAJNIZ010048025.1:0-10833 GCA_905231905.1 Symbiodinium pilosum | reverse complement strand
GGGTTTAAGGTTTGGGGTATAGGGGTTTAGGGATTTAGGGTTTAGGAATCTTAGGGGTATATATTGGGGATATATTGGGATAATGGAAAAGAAAATGGAAACTACCCTTATGGGGTTATATAGGGTACAGGGTGCTTTTGGAGGGGCGGATTTGGGGTTTAACTCTTGGGTTTAGGACTTTTGTTTTTGTTTCAGGATGTAGCGCTGGGGCCTAGAGTGTGGGGTTTGGGGTGCTTTAGGGATCTGTTGATGGCAAATTTTGTTGTACGCTCCCTTTTGAGATCGTGGGACTACACTGTTTGCAGCATTTTGGGCGACCCCAACTTTTGGGCAATACTGATCTGGCAATACTGATCTGGGTTGCTGTCAAGGAACCTAAACTAAGTCACCCTATTATGACTATGGGTACATAATAAACAGTTGGTATCCTTGTTATAGTACCCTAAACCCTAAACCCTAAGTTAAGTTCCTTAACAGCAACGTCATGCGCACTAGTGATATGCCGGTGTTTACGGTTAGTCTAACGTCGAAACCATGGGCCCCTAGTATGGGCCCTTAACCCTGGGATCCTTATATACCTATTATATACCCTATATGTACCCTTAAGGGGTCCCTAAAATCCCCCTAAAAGGCCTAAGGGCCCATACTAGGGGCCCATACTTGTAACCTTTCAGTTAGGCAAGAACCTGAGGCTCCAGCCTCCTTCATATGAGCTATCGTCTGAGCTCCTTAAAGGGGGTTATACGGGGAGTATACGGGGTTTAGGGTCTAAATTCCTGAAAGGGGGTTAATTATAGGGGCTACTAAGGGGGGATACTGGGAGTTTAGACTATAGCTCACATGCCCCGGATGCTGCCCACCCTATACAAAATGCCATCATATTTTTGAAGCTGAAGTATGGGTTTGGGGTTTAAGGTTGAGGGTTTAGGGTTTCGGTTTAGGTGCTAGGGTTTCCCCATGTGTGACTGTCACAGGACTAAGTATGCAAGTGAAGCCATTATGCCTATCAGGACCAAGGTTTTGGGCGGTTTTAAAGCTTCTTCTACCACTGTTCTACGTTTGGAAGGTCCAGGCACACGACGCAGGATTGATAGGACTTATATGGGGATACATCGAGGAACACATACAAGATATAGGGTGACATCGGGTGATCATCCTAAGTCTATGTGCTGGGCTCTGTCCAAGATCTTTATGGAGCATAGTACAAGTGCCGCATTCTGGGAAGTACCATGGCATGCTGGTCTTGACAAAGCCCTTCACCGTCACCTCTAGCTTAGTCGCGGAGGCAAAGCCCTTCATCGTCATTTCTAGCATAGTCGCGCTAGGATTTCTGGCCTCATGTATCAGACTCACGTCTAAACCCCAAACACTGAACCCTAAGCCCAAGCCCCGAACCCCAAAACAGAAGCCGTCAATTCGGTCTGAGACACCTCGAATAACATCCATGGTAAAGCATTTAGGAATTAAGGACACATAGTACTGTTGATGGAAGAGATCTTGCAGTCAAACGATTGCAACTTCCAGGACATACATTGCCTACGGTGGTGCCGGGTTTCTTCCATACTTCCAGCAAGGGAAAAAGCAAAAATGTGTTTGGACTGTAGGATCTGTAAAGGGTTGAGGGCTTTAGGTATATGGGTTACTTCTTCTCTACGAGTAGCAGCGCTTTAGGAAGCCTGCTCTATACCCCAAACTCGGAATCCTAAACCTATAGTCCCCCTTAAGTAGATAGAATATGGCTTTGGGTATATTATAATAAGATCCCCATATACACCATATTCTATCTACTTAAGGGGAACTATAATCCAAAGCATCTTTCTTTGGGGTCCTTCCCGGTCCGAGTCCAACCAAATAAGCAAACCTTTACCAATCCTACTTGGAGGGTGGGGGGGGGACTTAGTGAGTAGGATAACGGGGATAAATAGGATTACTCTATGGGTTTTAGGCGTTATAGACCTACTAACTAAGTCCCTAGAGCCTCCAAGTAGCTCCTAAGCCCTAAATCCTCAACCCTGGCCAGCTCCTATTGTAGTATCGTCAGAAATCTTAAACGATGTCTTACTGGATTCCCACCACAATCAACAAACAAAACTCAGCAACGACCAGTAACTGTATTGACTATCCCCAACAATCCCAGTTACAAGCCTCATAGCCCCATTACAAGCCTCATTCATCCTACTGCTACGCAAGTTTTGCTATGTCAAGCGAGCCGAGAAGGAAACCTTGAACCCTGGGACCCCCAAACCCTAAACGCAAATTAGGGTTTAGGGTTTAGGGGTTTAGGGTTTAGGGGTTTAGGGTTTAGGGTTGAACCCAGAACTCTAACCCTAAACCCCCCAAAACCGGAAAGCCAGACCTGTACAGAACTGACGTCTGCCCTTGGACAGCTGTGGTTGGCGTACGCAAAATGCTCCTGCGCGGAGGGTTTCTCACAACCCTCACTTAGCTCCCACTTACATAATACCCCTCCCCTACACTACCCCCCCAGGGTGTGGGATTTTAGGGTTTCGTGATTTAGGGTTTAGGTTTGGTTTAGGGTTTAGGGTGGAGCCTAATCAAGGCTGGTTAAGGGGCAAGCCAAGCGGGTGGTATAGCGGCAGTAGTAAGGTGACCCATGATAAACCCTAAGCTGGTAGCATTCCTACAGGGAGATGTGGGCAGTCCTGGGAGCAGAGGGGTTCCCCTTCCGCTAGGGACCATCTTCGCAAACTCCCCTTCTAAGGGCACCCGGGGGGAGAAGGGGTGTTCTTTTTCGATCCAGGTATTTTGTCTACGGAGTTCATAGCTTACTGTTGAGCATCCTAAAACCTAAATATTAGACATTTCGAGGTTGTTGACAAGCTTTTGGGATATAGGGGCCATCTTACCGATGAGGGGGGGTTCACCTCAAGTTTATCGCAAATGAGACTGGGTTCTCACATTGGGTGTCCCTACACCCCAAAAGTAGGTCAAATAGCTGTCCAAAACACCTTTAAAATGCTCCAAATGACTATCATTCTACATACTTTAGGGATTCAGGTGGGGCTTTTGGAGTTTAGGGTCTACCTAGATTCTCCAATCAATTACCTTGTGGAGGTCCTAGAACATTGTAATCCATAAGACTTATTATAACATGTATATCGTCAATAGTTCACTACAACAAGAGCTGAAAGGACCAACTGAAAGTAGGAGAAAACAGTGCAACCAAAAAAACGTTACCACACCCAGGACAAAAATACCTACACCCTAAACCCTAAACCCAAGAACAGCCCTAAACCCACAAACCCTTAACCCTAAAAACCCTTAACCCTAAACCCAAGAACAGCCCTAAATACCCAAAAACCCTAAACCCTAAACCCAAGAACAACCCTTAAACCTAAACCCTTACATCCGAGGATCCAGGAAGGAAATCGAGCTCTGGATTCCCAAAGCTTGGGCTTCGGGTTTAGGGTTTGCATCCGCCTTAAGGCATATTATTGGGGTTATGTAGGGATAATGGAAAAGAAAATGGAAACTACTATTTAGGGCTTAGGGTTTAGGGTTCAGGGTTTAGGGTTAATTATTAGGTTAAGTAGGTAGAATATGGCTTTGGGTGCATGACAATAAGGTTCTCATATACCCCATATTCTATCTACTTAAGGGGGACTACTTCCAAGGGCTCCTATGTAGTCCCTTTTGAGTCTGCTATGTTTTTTTTGTTCGGGGATTAAAATATACTACCCAAGAAGGAATTACACAGGAGGGTCTGGGTAGATAATTGATGTGTGTCTGCATAGGGCAATGCGTGGATGGGCGTTGGCCGTAGCATTGAAGCTGAAGGAGTTATACAGGGATATATGAGCTATTGTCTAAACTCCTAGTATCCCCCTTAACAACCCCTAGAATAGTCCCTTAGATATAATCCCCTATATAACCCCCCCTTTAAGGAGTTTAGACTATACTATATATAAGGGTCTAGGATCCAGGATTTACTGTCTAGGATTTCAGGTTTAACTCTGCTGTATGATCCCGGGTCCGCATAAAAACCAAAAAAAGACGCCGCAGGCATCCTACCACGGTATCACAATGCTGCGAAACCATCCGTACCACAAAAGCAGCAGTAACAACGAACACATGCAACAGGACCCTTGCATGTTTGTTGGAAGTGCACTCCTAGGCCCCAATCCGTAAACCCTCTAGGCACGAAGACAACGAGAGCATTATTGTACCTCCAAACTCAAAACAAAGCTCTAAACGCGAACCCTAAACTTCCCTCTCCGAGACGCTCCTGGCAAAAGACGCCCTGGCAAGCATCGCACTTGAAGGGAAGAAAATCCAACTGATGGCCTGCATGGTCATAGGGTTTTGCGGGTATGGGCCTTAGGGCTTGGGTTTATAGGTAGTAGGGCTAAGGCTTAGGCTTGGAGTTCTAGGGTTTGAGGATTGGGTTTTAAGAGCTCGGGTTTAGGGTCGGGGGCTGTAGACCCCCTTTTAAGCCGTTTTAAGACCTTGGTGACATAGGAGTTGATTGGGCATAAACCCTGAATGCTATATCCTAAACTGACTCCGCAAACCTTTACTCAAAATCCCAAACCAAAAACTCCAAAGCCCGGTGCCCTAGACTTAATGGCTTCCTTTCATGCCGCACGCGGTTTAGAATCTAGAGTTTGGGGCAAAGGAAGTCTAAACACTAGCCCCTAAAACCCTAAGTCCTAAACCCTGTGAACCCTAAACTCCCAACCCCGAACCAAGCAGACAGAGGGCATTGGGCGTAGCTGCAGTGCGCCGCGCCCTTCACCTGATCCAAAACAGGGAACCCTATAAGGGTCTGGGTTTAGGTCGTAGGGTTCAGAGTTAAGGGTTGAGGGTTTAGGGTTCAGAGTTAGCGGTTTAGGTTTAGAGTAAAGGGTTTAGAGTTTATGGCCTCAGGTTTAGAGTTAAGGGTCTAGTCTTTAGGGCTTAGGACTCAGAATTGGGGACCTCAAGTACTGTACCCATGTTACCATAATAGATGAGAATCGCATGGACAGAAAATGGAAGATGAAATCGAAACTGGGGTTCTAAAGAAGCTTGTAGGGAATATCCAAGATCATTACGAACACCATTTTGAAGTCTAATCGACTTCGAGATACACTATACCATGATTATATTAGGAATCTAGAACAAGAAGGTTGGTATCTATTTAGGCCCCTGCGTTAATCTCAAGATGGGGAAGAGCCCTAAACCCTGATCCGTAAACTGAGTGAACCCCAGGCCATCGAGCAGGGCGAATTGCAGCCTCCCCACGTCCCAGGGCCGGGCCCAGGGCTGAGGGCGCATGGCCTCCCAGGGCCCAGTACGCAGGGCCTCTCCAAGTTCTGCCAGGGGGCTCGACAGCGCAAAGATGTTTTTCTAAAGCCTCCAATTGCGGCTTTTAGATAAACAGGCCTCCATGGCTCAAGCTTTGACGACCTCCAGCCAAAGTTCTATCTCGAAGAAACAAACACCTAAAGAAAACTAGAGACCTCGAGCCAGACCCAGATCCAAACCTTGCATCTCTAGTCTGGACAGGTCAAGGCTTGCAGGCCTCCAGGCACGAAGCCTCGAGACCTTGCCCGCCTGGTCTAGACGGGGGGAAAAAAATAAGAAGACAGGAGCGTGATCAGAGTTCGAGAGAACCCTGAACCCGTAAAAGGTTGAGGCGAGGGTGGAGCGCCAGCAAGGGTGGGCTCCTGCAACTCGGGGTGCGCGCCTGGGTGCTTCTAGCACCAGCGCACCCCCCTCCCTGAGACACCCTGAACCCTAACCCTGAACCCCAACACCCTAAACCTGAGTGGTTGGGATCCTAAATAATCTCAAAAGGCAATGGGGTGAAGCCACCGGATCTCAGGGGGCTTGCGGGCACGAGACCTTGATGAAATCTGCTGTTTTCCTAAGACTATGAGGGGATTGCACAAGGACCTCTTCAGGAGTATACTGTTGATACTAGAATATTCGCATGATCTTCACCTACTACAAGAACTTTGCATGATTCTTTACGTACTAGAATAGCATAACTCCCGAGGGTTGGGGTACGTAGGGTCATGCAAGATTTTTAGTACCCACCGTATCTTGAGGAAACTCCTGCAGTTAGAAGCTCCCCAAAAATGGAGCCCTGCATGGTCGAAGGCGGCGGACCCCAAGCCCGCAGTTTAGGGTGTAGGGCTTATAGGTCTGCAGGTTTAGGGTTGCAGGTTTCGGGTCTAGGGTGTTGGAGGAGAGTAAGGTAACCAGAGCTACAACAGCATCCAATGGAAAAACTGCTAGGATCCAGGGTAGCCTGGGACTAATGAACTCCCCCTTTTTCAATATATTTTTTCTTTCCTAAGAACTTTGGATCTCAAAAAAGGATATGACGTGCCTCTCTTCAGAACACTGCCCGCAACACGACAATTACGATCAGAGAAGTGGCTACCCAAAGCCCAGAGCCCGATTCTAGCATCATGCCCGCTATAACCCTACTACAGCTACAGTATGATACACCATAATATAAACCCTAAACCCTACCCCCAGCGTTTAGGGTTTAGGGTGTGGGGTCATCATGCGACAGAACCCAGGGTTCCATATAATAGGGTTTAGGGATATATAGGGTCATATGGGGGTAGAAGGGAGTATATGGGGATAGATAGGGATATGCAGTGGTTACAGTCCATGTACCCGAAAATTGGGTACTTGGGATTTTGGTACACGAAAAAAAATACAGAATGCTTTTGGAAGTACATGATCATCGTCTACTTATTTGGACCGTAGGCATCGAGAGATAGAGTCAGCACCCTAAACCCTAAACCCATCCTAAGGATCGCAAACGGGCTGTTCCGACAAATTTTCATCACAACACCCAGCAATGGGTTTAGGCTTTAGGGTTTTAGGGTTTATGGTTCAGGGTTTTGGGGTTTCAGGATTGAGGACCCTGATTACCCTAAACCCGAACCACAGATCGCAGCCTCAGCCAAAACCGTCCACAAATCTCCGACAGATTTTCCACTTCCACGATTCCATGTGGCAATAGCCCCTCAAAACAGCGTTTCCGAGAAGGGGAGTTTCTCAAAAGGGGTGGCCCTAAGTATAGAGACCTCAAAGGTCATCAAAGAGAATACACAGAGTCTCTCTTGACTCTTGAGGATGATATAGCTCCAGAAGTCCTAACCCCCCAAATCCCGAGACCTAAACCCTAAACTTAAATTCCCAACACTAAGGCCTCAACCCTAAATCCTAAATCCCAAACCCCAAAACCCTAACCCCAAATCCTAAATCCTGAGCCCCCAAACCCTAAATCCTAACCCCATAATCCCCCATCCTAAGCCCAAAGCCCTTGGCTCTCGTAGGGCTTATTTTGAGAAACTCACCCCTCAAGGGGCCCGGGGCCGAAACAGGCAGACACCCTAGCTGGGATGGTACTAGGAGGGTTGGGGGGACATAGTATAGGGTTTAGGGTTTAGGGTTAGGGAGAACTTAGTATAGGGTTTAGGGTTTAGGGTTAGGGGGGACTTAGTAAGCAGGTTGATAACACCTATAACCCATATAGTAACCCTACTTATCCGCATTATCAACCTATATACTTGCTAAATCCCCCTGACCCTCCAAGTAGGGTTTAGACTTAAGGGCCCTATACAAATGATGGGTTTATGGCTTTTCTAAGGATTATGTAGAGGTCATGGTCATAACAATCAGAAATTCTTCCTAGGAATATCCCAGCTAGCTACTCGACGGTTCCTGGGTAGTTTGCGAGCAAAACTTAGGGTTTGGGGTTTAGGGTACAATTTGTTCTGATTACGGTTGCATCCCTCGAGGCGCTATGAGCTGAGCTACGATCAATATTTCCCATGCAACTAAGGGACATGGGTTTCTCATTAGGTTTTTTTTCGGGACTCTACTAAACTACCAAAGGGAACCCTACGTCCACCCCTAATGGTCCCTTAGTAGCCGTATTATGTACAATTGCTCCTTTAAAAACACTCCAGGAACCTTCAACTATAGCCAGACGTCGCATTGCGCAGCGTCCAACACTAGCGTCGGCTGTCGGCAGTTGAGCTTTTAACTCGTGGGCCGTGGGCTGTGGGGTGGTAGGCTAAGCCTTGGGATTTGAAGGGCGTACGGTTTAAGTGAATGGGAGTGATTATAGCGACATTCATAAGGGTCCGGATTGTCAGTGGGGCGGTAGTTTAAACCCCAAACCTTAAGCTGAGAATCAAAATCTCAAGCCCTGCACCGGGTGGAAGACTAGCTTAGAGGCGGGAGGGTAGACATCTTGCAGCTTGGACAGAGACAGGGGCTTCTGGGGAAATGTAAATATGGTGACTGATGGCTTTGTAGCTCGCCTGCCGACTCCCTCGGAAAAGTTTTGAGGCCGTGCCAGCAGTCTCCTTTGCAATAAGCTTCTTTATGCTGAGTTGGCTCTGGGGGATTGGACCCCTGCAGTAGTCGGAGATCTGCTGTTCTTGCGCCCATGGGAAGTCTTAGCATGAAATTTGGGCCCTAAACCCTAAACCCTAAACCTCCTGTTTGGGCACTGGGACGTTCAGGGTCCCGGTTTTCGGTAGCAAATAAGTCTGGGCAGCGCCTCTTTTGAAGCCCCTCTTTTTTGAGGAATGCCGCGCAAGTTGGATATCAATACCTAACCTACAGAAGCTGTTGGTCGAAGAGCAAAAACACATAGAATGGCCATGGCCAGAGCAGCACGAACGACGACAATGCCAATACAAGAAAGATTACAATCCCCGAATCCTAAACCCTAAAAACCCTAAACCCTGAATCCAAAACCCTGCACCAAGCCCACTTCAGGTAAGAAGAACCGCTTGCAAACCAGCAGAAGCAATAACAACTCGACAAACATGTCATGGGCACCAACATTGATAGCCATAGTCATCGTCTAATTACCCGAAAATCCGGGAGAAAGGTCCGCTAAACTACTAAATCCTCAACCCCAACCCCTAAACCCTAAACCCTAACCCCTAAACCCTCAACCCTAACCCCTAAACCCTAAACCCTCAACCCTTAAAGTCAGGAGTGGCATCTCAAAACCCTTAATCGCGCGGGGTAGCAGTTGTTGTGGTAGCAGTCCCAGATCCCCAACAGGATCTACCTAGAACCATACGGGGAAATTCTATAAGGATTATATAGGGGTTATGCTGGGTGTCTGTAGAGGATCTGATTTTAGATCCTGCCAGGGGAATGGGGTGCTAATGGCGATAGTGGACCACCAGTACCATAGCGAAGGGTTTAGGGTTTAGGGTAGCGAAAGCTGTGTTGAACCCCACCAAGCCGTTCAGTTTCTTGACCCCGAAAGGTTGGCCATTTAGTCAAAACAAGCATTCTTAGGGTTCAGGGTTTAGGGAAGATGTATGAAGGTATACCCCAAGAGGCATTGAAGGTTCACCACTCAGCTGCCTAGCCAAACGAAACAACAGCAGAAGCAGCATTAACAACTGCACAACAGGTACTTGAAAACTCTGCGAAGGCCAATGGAAGACTTTCGGGGCGCCTGATGGCCTGCCCTCGGCGCAATGGATTTCATGAGCTCCCCTACTACCTCGCCGAACTACCCCTGCACACGGTTCCCGCTGCAATAGTTTTGAGCATCCTTAAATACAACTAGTTGTATCTCTTGAGCTAGGGGAGAACCTAGCTGCTGCAGCGTAGGGGGTAGTAGGACCCACCCGGTCACTGTCTACAATAACAATGCAAATGGGCCGATAGGTTCATAAGAGAATCAGCATCGAACTGCTACTGGGTGGGAGTAGCATGCGAGTACTGTAGGGGCCTGTACTATTACCAGTATGATCTTGAAGTCTTGAGGTACGCTTTGCTACAATGATATGCACATTTATACGAGGACCCTAGGACTACAGTACCAATCATTATTTAGGCCCCTACAGGAATCCCCTTTTCAAGACGCAAAGTTCATCACATCAAGCCAGAAGCTCAAACTTCCCAGAGCTTCTCCTCGGTTTCAGGGCCTTTGGAAATTTCAGCCACCTGCGCTGTCTGACTCATCTCCTTGTTCTCTGTGCCGCTGTAGCTCTCGGATGGCTGGTTCGTTGGAACCGGAGCTTTCCTCATAGGTCAGCAGCTAAGGTTTAGGGCTTTGGGCTTATAGTTTCGGAGGCTTTGGAAAGATTACCTTCTGGCGTGTAGGGACGTCTATGTTAGCTAAAATGGTCATCGGCTTTCCTACGGGACGGGTAAGTGCGGGCTTCTCAAAATGTCGCTGCCCTAACGGATGCTGTAGGGTTTAGGGTTTAGGGTATGTGCGGACGACAGGGGCATTACTGGGGGGGTTCCCGAAGCGGATTCTATGGGGTGTACCTTGATACCATTAAACTAATTCTAGTTTTAGTAAAGCTCTGGGCTCTAAAGTCTACAGATATTTGCCTACCTCCCGCTCTATTACCCTGAACCCCAAACCCCTAAACCCTAAACCCTCTGCTGGACAGGAAAGGCTCCGGCGACAAAGCTGAGCAACTCTCCGCCAGCCGCCACAGGCAAGCCCAACGGACAGTGAAGCTGCAAGGAACCATACCAGACTGCGGGCCAAGCTGTGGTTGTAGGACCTAGGACTTCGGGTTTAAGACTTAGGGCTAAGGGCTTAGGGTTGAGGGTCTTATTGTGGGATTTTTTCTAACATTATACGGGGTTTGAGGCTTAGGGCTAACTATTTAGGGCATAGGGTCTAATTTCCTGACTATGCGTCCCTAACATGGGCCTGGGGCACCTAAATGTAAATGGGCTTCGGATTTTAGAATATGACAGGTATCCCTAAGGGTCCAAGTACCCAAATATTGGGGGCTTTAGGCACCCTAAAGCCTGATTGTTTGGGTACATGGACCCTTAAGGTAGTTAGCAATGACCATTTCCATT
>CAJNIZ010048024.1:12157-34219 GCA_905231905.1 Symbiodinium pilosum | reverse complement strand
ACACCCTAAGACCCTAAACCCCTAAAGCCACATAACCCTTTATAAACCCTAAGACCCTAAACCCCTAAAGCCACATAACCCTTTATAAACCCTAAGACCCTAAACCCCTAAAGCCACATAACCCTTTATAAACCCTAAGACCCTAAACCCCTAAAGCCACATAACCCTTTATAAACCCTAAGCCTAAGCTCTGTGCCTCCATCTCTTGGCGCTGCGCCCGAAGAGCCAAGACCTGCGAAGCCAAGGCCTGGGCCACGATGAGAAAAACAGGACTTGGGGATTACAGGGTTCAAAGTTTAGGGTTTAGGGGCTTAGGGGCTAAGAGGGATCATAGGGGTTTATAAGGGCTTTATGGGAGGAAACTACTATTTAGGGTTTTGGGTTTAGGGTTCAGGATTTAGGGTTATAGGGCTTATGGGGTTACAGGGTTCAGGGTGATAGGGTTATAGGTTTTAGGGTTTAGGGCTTATGGGGTTACAGAGTTGCAGGTAAGCTCTTAGGGTTTAGGATATTGAGATATATAATGTTTTATAGGGGTATGTAGGGGGTTATGATAGGATTGTAAAGGGATATACAGGGATTAAATGGGGGTATATAGGGGTATTTACCCCAATCATGGAGAATCAACTGGACAAGCTAATGGAATTGAAAATGGCAACTAGGATTAAGAGTAGCAAGGTCAAGGGTATAGGTTGGGTACTGTCCCCCCTCAGTAACAGTTGGATAATGATTATAATATGGTTATATATAGCCCTTAATAGGACCACTAATATAGACTGTTACTGGGTGGGGGCAGTACCCAAGGTATAGGATTCAGGGTTCGGGATTCAGGCTTCACGGGCCGAAGCCCTAAACCTTAAATGGTTGGGGTTCAGGGGTCGAGGATGCAGGGCTTCGGATTTGGGATCAAAGTTGTGCGGTCTGCGGGGGGGGACCCTTCACCTGCGGCAACTGCAGTTTTGTCAGCACAGAATTGCCATCGAGCTGTCATTTTTCCGATCCCCTAAACCTACAACCCAAACCCTAAACCCTAGTATTACACCTTTGCCCCAGGCCCTCGAACCTAAACCTAAACCCCTTCACCCAAAACCCTGAACCCTAAACACCAAACCCTCAATAGTCGTTTCCACTTTCTTTTCCATTACCCAAACATGTCCCCAATATAACCCCCTTAGCCCCCTAAACCCTAAACCCCTAAATCCTGAGCCCTGTCCACAGCCCGCAGCCTTCGTCGTCTCTCGCTGCTGCCGAAGTCGCGCTTCGATCCGCTCCTAGAAAAGTTGGGGGTTTCCCTAACTCGGGGGACTAATGCGGTTGTTTCCACAAGCCTGGCATTTAGAGGTCATGTATGGGGATATACCTTCCCCATATTGAAGAATCAAATTGAAAAGACTATGCACAATGAAATGGAAACTGGGAGCATGTCGGGGCCTCTAGGGATCATAGTGATACGTATTTAGTAGTTTCCACGCATAGGGGGAACCCCAATATAGACTCCAAGGTACAACAGTCGTTACCCAAAGAATACCCATATTATTGGGAGACCCTGCTTTTTCATAAGAGGAAAAGATTTACATTTACCAGGGTTGAGGCCATGAGGACTACATCTATACGTATGAAAAAGTTTGCATATGTGGGTGCGTATACATCTATATATATATATATCTATTTATGTATATGTATTGCTTTTAAGTTCTGAGCCCTAAGCCCCAAACCTCTGGAGGTTAGATCCTAGGGATTGGAATTTGGGTTTGGGTACGGTTCCGGATGATCTACATCGTATCCTTGTCAAGGTGTAAGGCTTGGGATTTACGGTTTAGGGTGTAGGGTTTAGGGTCCTCAGAACCGAAGGACACCTCAGACACACTGACCCATGTTCTGAAGGAGTACTCCGCTGTCCAAGTTGTTGCTTCCCTGTGGGAACCTGACATAGTACTACGCTTGGTAGGGCATTCCAATTTGACAATCTCCCGCTAGTTCCTATCCCTAGAACTCACGCATCACTGTAATCTCCAAGCGCTACCTTCTCCCGCAGCGACCGCGACTTTTGGTCCTCCACCTGCCAACGTGGCTGCATGCACAAGGAATCAAGGAATGGTTCAGGTTCACCTAGGTGCTACCAAGGTACCCCAAAAAAAGATATGTGCCTGATAATTTGGTATCTTTACCTTTTCAAAGTTCTAGGTTCCTCTAGGTAGGGCCCGGGATTGAAGATGTAGGGCATGTGGTCTAGGGCTTAGGTTAGGCGACTTCCCCCTTCAAGTACCAGTTTCACAGAATTATAATGGCCCTTTGCTAACCAAAAAAACCCTAAACCTCCTAAACCCTAAATAGTAGTTTCCATTTTATTTTCCATTACTCAAACCCATTTCAGGACAGTTACTGTAAAGGGGAAGGACCCAAGCCTTAGGGTTGAAAAGCCAGGGTTGCAAGCGTGTCAACAAAAAATAGGGAGCATTTAAGGGACTAGATAAGAAACTATGTAAGGATTATAGCAGGGTTATAGAGGGGAGTCTTATAGGAGCCTTTGTAGGGGATTAAATCACTGATGGGAGCATTACAAGGGACTATTTCATTCCTCGTTAACGGTTTAGTACTCGCCAAACGAACGGTCTTGTCCATTCTGGAAGTTTGGTAGGAATTCTGGGGAACTCAACACACTCTTAAGTGTTTCTCGAGGGTGCTGGCGAAAAAAGCTATATGACAGTTCCCGATTGCAGTTTCATGTTCCCCTTTCTGCAATCCCGCGATGCATGTAGGAAGTCCTTGGACCCTTCTGGCTTGCACATTGGGAATCTTGAGTAGAGCAAAGAGGTGTGCGGGAATACATACGTATACTTACAACTTATAACTCCAAAATATCCCCATAAGCCATGTAATGCCAAAATATCCCCATAAGCCATGTAATGACCCCAGCTACCTGAATCAGCACTTACTGACCTACTGACCAAGCCTCCTGATTATGATGACTCTGGCTTAGAGACCGTCCCAAAATGGGCAAAACATACATTACGTTTATAGCAGGTACCCATTCACAAGCTTCATGGGCTTGGGGAAGCTTCGAGTTTAGCAAAATCCTGCAGGCAACAATTCTGGCAAAGTGACCCTAAGGGTCTTGGATTCAAATTTCAATCCTGTAGTCTTCTTCGCGGGAACTGGATTCGAAGTTTGCAGCAAAAACCCTAGTTCTTGAGAAGTCACCAAATCACGTGATGCTCACAGTAGCGTAGCCGGCGTATCCAAGGCGTTTCACTCATTGCCTCCCTTCCTCATGCTTCTCTGAACAGTCTACGGTTAAACCACTGAGCCCTGAAAAAAATGCAAGAACCTCAACCCTTCCAAAGGTCTCCATGCAACCCCTCAACCCTGAAGTCAGGGAAGGACCTAACCCTTCCAAAAGCCTCCATGGCAACGATCTCAGAACGCTGCCGAAACGTGTCGGCTTCTGCCTCAATCTCTGAGCCCACGGTATAAGGAGGTTTCCAGAGTTCAATACCTTCCTAAACGATTATGAACACTATGTGGGTATGTCTAGCGGGGGCTTTTTGGGGGGAAGTACCCACGTAAGATGGGGATCAAAGGAGCACCCTAGGCTGCTCAGCCTCAACAAAATAGGAGACTTACTAGAAGGTTCGCTGCAGAGGCTGAGACAAGTTGCCTCAACAACAAAAAGTCAGCAGGTCAAAAGTAAAAGAACACCATGCGAACTACCTTACAGAGTATGAAGAACCAAAGGTCAGAAGTGTGCGCCCTTTCATATGGACTCTTAACCCTTTTAGAGGGATTCTAGGGATCCAGGAGGGTACACATAGGGTACATAATAGGTGTATAATGATCCCAGGGTTGACGGCCCATGCTAGGGGCCCATGTTGTCAACCTTAGAAAGAAACCGCTATGAATCTTCCCATCCAAGCTGTCTTCCCAAGACTCCATCCGGACCCTCACCCTACTATACACTTTGAGTCGAAGCGGCTTGCAAAGTTTGTCGCTCATCGCAGTCCTCCGAAAAAGCTCGGCTCCCATGCATGTCTTGGGTGTTCGGGGCCCTGGAGCCCTAGGGCTGCAATTCAGAAGCCTAGGCTTTGGGAAAACTTCTGTGTTCTTGGCTCATGTCAAACCACCCTCATTCAACTTACCGCTCCAAGATCTTTCATGGGCCGACAGCGAACTTGCAAAGACTCCGGGCAGTTCATGGGAGAGGCCTCGTTAAGCGTCCTTGTTGGGGCAAAGGTGACACTTCTCCGCAGAAAAAATGTTAGCAATATGTCTAGCGACAACAGAAAGCTAGTCCGTGCATGTACTTCTGGTAGCATCTATCTTAGTATTCGTAGCAGACATACCATTGCCACTGCCAAAACCATGAGTTCTGGCCTGCATCAGGTGCCTGCGTGCAGCCTCCAGGACAGGCGGCACCTTCGCCAGAAACGTCTGGAGTTTCGAGGGTCGGCATGATATGCTAGATCAATGGAAACCATAGGGATTATAGGGTTTATATAGGGCTTATATTAGGGTATATAGGGGTTATATTGGGATAATGGAAAAGGAAATGGAAACTACTATATAGTATATTAAATGAGGACTACAGAGATGAGAACAGGTTTGGGATCTAGCAGCTGGATTTGGCACATGCTCTGTCACCAACTCTCAGGCCGGAGGGCTTACGCTTAGGTAGCCGAATTTTGGGTTGAGGCTATGTGATGATGTACAACATACTGCTGGTCCACCTGTATAATCCCAGTTTCCATATCATTTTCCATTTTCTTTTCCATTTGATTTTCCATTTGATTTTCCATTATCCCAATATTCCCCCAATATAAGTAATAGTAATATAGTGTAGTTCCCATACTTCTGAGACCAAGGCCATCCATAACAGAGCATCTCCACCAGAGGCACTAATCTCCTGGGCTGACAGTGACAGGTTCCAGGGTTCAGGGGCTTGACTCCCGTGGTTCTGTTTCGGAAATGGGTTAAGATCCTAGAGTTTGGGGAGACAAGTACTGTCAAAGTCTACGCTTTTGATCATAGACCGCCAGCACAGACCCTAAGCCCAGCTAAAACGAGCACATTTCGCATACATGCTTGGCTTATGAGGACCGCAAGCTTCAGGGTCCATATCATGAGGGGCCGATACTTCCCGTAAGCACTTCTGTGGATGTGGAAGCTTACATGTTGAAAACCAAAACAGAAACAAGCTCAATTGGGAATTAAAGGTGGGCTTATGGGAAACATGGGCTATACGTGCGGACTGTACAAGTCTACAATTGCTTGGTGTTCTACTTGCGACGGTTGTGCAAGGGCTTCTGAAATTGAGGCTCCCTCTTTGTGCATCTTTATAGTTGAAAATACATACTTTCCGAATTCTACCTCAGACCTCTATACCAAAAACCCTGCATTCTAGGACCTCAAGAAATGCTGAAATATCTTTAGTTCAATCAAAGCTTCGAGATCAGAGATTCGCTGCAAGCACTGGAGAAGAAGGTGCCTAGCTTCGCGGGTAGCGCATTTGGGGTTTAGGGCTTAGGGAAGAGTTTAAGGTTTAGGGTTTAGGGGAGGGAGGGTTAAGCAGGGTTTAGGGCTTAGGACTTAAGATTTGAAATTCAAACTTTTCTGCTGGTAGGGGAATTGGAGGCTGGCTACCTAGGGATCAGAAGAGTCTCTGCAAACTAGTAAACTCACCATGGGAAATGCAGGATATTAATATCCTATGTGTTGCAATAGCCGGCCTAAATAAACTATAGTAGACCTACTGAACAGACCACTTTATCAAAACCATGAATCCTGTAGTAGCGTTTCAGCTTTCAGGATTTACGATGCGGGGTTTCTGGTCGGGTTGAGGGCAACATGATGCAAACAGCTTGGGATTGGGGCTTGAGTCCAACATTCTGGCCTGTCGTTTGTAAGTGAGGCCCTAACGCTGAACCCGGTGCCTTACGCCCCATGAGCTTCTCAGAGTATCCCTAGAAAGCCCAACCCAATCTTGAATTGCCTTAGTACGCTGCCGCACCCCAATTCCCAAGGTTTAGGGTACTCAGGGTCCCGCAGATTTTTTTTAACATCAACAATAGGACCTGTTTCCAATAAACACCACAAAGGCCCACACCTCAGACCCTCCTCATTAACCAAAGGAAAGAGATTTAGAACTTAAAGCCCTGAGCAAAACATCAAACCCAAAGCAAAATGTCTACCTGAAGATGCAATTTACAAAAAGAACGCTTCTCCAAGCGTCCTACAACTGAAGACCCGCAAGAAGATTCTCCAGGTGAGCCTGCCCTAAACCCAAGTTTAGGGTTCCTAAGCCCTGAACCCCAACCTTTCCTACACCCCTAAATCCTCAAACCTAAAGTCAACCGAACCGGCTTCGAACAGGCCAGGAGGACACCGGAGGAGGGTCGCCCCGCTCCGCAATCTTGGATCGGCTTAGGGTGTAGGTTTGGGGTATAGGATTTAGGGTTTAGGATTTAGGGTCTAGGGTGTAGGATTTAGGGTTCAGGCTTCAGGGTTTTTGGAGTGGACCTCAGGGTTCACGGTTTTGTCATTTTGTGTCGGGCCTTTTTCCATCTGCATGTGTGCTTCTGGACTGTCCACAAGACAAGGTCAGTGCTGAAAACAGCCATTCAGCAAGGATTCAAAGTTTAGTGTTTAGGGCTTAGGCTATGGACCTCAAACTAAGTTACTACCATGAGGAAACTACTTTTGCATCAGTTGCAATCCATAGGGTAACGAAAAGGTCTACATCTCCATGTTATGGCAAGTGACCTTAAGGTTCCTTTACAGCAATCCCAGTATGGGCCCTTAATCCTAGGGCCCCAATGTTTCCGGTATGAACACTTTTGTACCCTTCATGGGTCGGAGGCCAGAAAGTTTGCGATTTAGGTTTTAGGGCTGAGGACTTGGGTGAATTTCAAGAATAGGCACCTTCAATTCTGTCAGGATAGGGAGGCCCTACTTTGGGTTCAGCTTTCTGCATATCGTTGGGAAGGTCCGCAAGTAGAAGGTCAATGCAGACAGGAAATGTGATATGACTGTCTCAAGTCCTGGGCTTTACTTATAATGCAGGCTTCGGGGCTCAAATCTCATGGACAGTTTTCTGGCACCCCGCCACCACCCCGAAAGAACACATGCCTCAATATGAGGCGAGAGGACCATCAGAGTTGTAAGACGCTAGAGGCCAAAAACTGTTTTTTCGCCAATTGAGGGGTCGGTTTAAATGTGATATACAGGAAGATTTGAACCTTCGGTCTCACATATGCACACTCAAGTTCCGAAGAAGCCCTAGAAATCTACTAATCTGGCCTTCGGTTTCCGAGGAAATGGACCCTTATCCTTATATTAGCCAGTATAGTAGATTACATTTTCTTTTCCATTCCTGCCTTCCCAGCGAACCAAAGGGCAGTAGTAGGCACTCCTAATTTTTACGCTTAAGATCCTTTGGCGGGGACACCGGGCTCTGCGGAGCAACCCCAATGACCTACAGTTTGGTAGGAATTCCCCCCTAATTACTAGGTATAGACCCATGAAACTGTGGGTAATTGCAGCTACAGGTGGACCACAGAACGAACGAGGACAGCAGCTATAGTTCCCTGACACTTCGGTTTTAGGTTTTTGGATTTAAGGCTTAGAGCTTAGAATTAAGGATTTCAGGTTTGGGGTTTACGGGGGTAGGGGAACTAATTCAAGAAACTTTGGCCCTCAAGCACCACAGATTGGCACCTAAAAGTTCAGAGATGCAAGAGGCAGCAGGAGTTTGCGGAGATCAAGGGACAGCAGGAGCAGGTTAGGTAAAAAGGGAGGAGAACACATGAGAGCAGCAGGATAAGTAGCTTTCTAGTAAGTCTAGTCTATGGCTAATTCCGCATGATGTCTAGAACCCAAACCCTGGACCTTTAAACCCATAATCTGCTTCTCTCAGGTCCATACCCGGGTCAGCTGCGAGACGTCCTTTAATACCGTAAAGCCCTGCATGATCCCAAGTATTCTTGACAGGCCATCGACGATTTTCATATCAACACGTGGAGGAATGTCTACCTGACGAGAGATGCAGGTTGTCTAAACCGCTTCCGTAAGCAATTAAACCCTATGGTTCCCGCCGCTTTGAGGGGCAACGAACTTTGATGTGCTTGTTGTGATGCTCAGTACCATTGCTGTAAGGAAAGTCTTGGGGAACATATTGTCCAGCTCCTTAAAGCCAGCAGAATGGTTTGGGTTCCTTCAAAGCAAAGCAGGCCGCGAATTGCATCTGATACATGACCAGCGCACCAAGATTTTAACCCCTATATAACTGCTACACATCCCTGTATAACCCATAACTAACCCCTACATCTCCCTCCATGTCCCTCTATAACCGCTACATGACCCCTACATATCCCTACAGAACCCCTACATCACACCGATATAAACTATAACCCAAGCTCCTGGTATCCCCCTTCATAAGCCCTATAATACTCTCCTATAAAATCCCCTATATACCTCCCCCCTTTAAGAAGTTTAGACTATGGCTCATATGACCTTGAACCCTTTGTCCTCTATGTGCTTCTGGAGTCTACCGCTTCGAGGGCCTGCACAAAGGATATTGATTGAGGGCCATTGCATGAGCCCTAGAGTTTAGGGTTTAGGGTTTAGGGTTAAGGATTTTGTGTTTAGGGTTTAGGATTGAGGTTTGGGGTTTAGGGTTTGGCGTGTAAGGTTTAGGGTTTGGAGTTTGAGGTTGGGTTCTAACTATGGGCCCTTTATTGGGCCTGGGAAGTTGGACGATGGTTTTGGGAGAAAATTCTGTTTCAGTGGAAAATCTACCCAATCATTCAGGCCTCTAGGTTAGTCTTCCACCTAGGGTTTGCAGTTTGGGATGTAAGGCTTCAGTTCATGCAAATCGCCGTAAGCTTCCTGCTGATTTCACATCCTGATAAACATCCAAAGTGCAGAAAAAAGGAAAGCACAAAACTGCTCACAGCATGGTGAAGCAAAAGAAACCCCAAACCTGAAATCATAAATCAAAACCTGAACCTTCCTTCCCAAACGCGAATTTACGGTTGAAACCATGTGCCCCTAGTATGGACCCTCAACCTGGGATCCTTACATACCTACTATATACCCTATTTGTACCCTTAAGAGTCCCATCATGGCTCTATACACGTTCGACATTGTTAGAACACACTCTTTCCCTTAAGGGTCCAGGGTCCAAGGACCCAAGTAATAGGGTATACCATTAATAGTATAGCATTTCGGCCCTGAACCCTACTATCTAGGTCCTTGGACACTTACGGTTTGATGCATCCTAAGGTAATGCAGTCCTTCCCTTTCATTTGAATTCTCAGAACCCTCACAACCCATTGCGCGCTTTGAGGACGTCTGTTCTTGATAGTCTGACGGGCCGATTGTTAAAACCCTAAACCCTGGGTGACCACAATATTGAAGTGAGTACCAAGTCACTCTTCGTCATCTCGTTATGAGATTGGTTTATTAAGGTTTAATTAAGGTTTCAGGCTTTGGGTAAGCAACAACACACTCGTTACCCTCCCCCAAACTTTGTGGTAGCCAGCCCCGCCAAAACCTAGAAAGACCACACGAGCCCTAACTCCCCTAAACCCAATATACCCCCAAACAATCCTTACATAACCCCATTTAGGGTTTAAGGTTTAAGGTTTAGGTTTCCGGGTAATTACCTAACCCCTTCATAAACCCTGCACAAACCCTCTAGATACAATCTGTCCCGTTATGAGAGTTGGCTTTATGGGGTTCCATGTGAGCTGCAGCCAACAATTCTTCCCCATATAATTACTGAACATGGGTTCCTTATTAAGGACAATATGCCGGACTATACTAAAACTACAAGAGGAACCCTCGCGCATCCTGGCGCGTCCATTGTTAATGATCCCTTGCTAAGCTTAATATTGGAAGTAGCTCATATCATGCTGGCCCCCTCTCACCCTAAACCCCAGTAAAGAACACATTGACAGTAGGTCATGTTAGGTTGGGGGAGGTTACGCACCAACAGCTCAGAGGGTATGCGGTTTACCTGGAATCCACTAGAGTTTGGGGTTTAGGGCTTAAAGGGACGACACCCAAAACCCCAAACCCTAAAACCCCTAAAATCCCCAAACCCTAAACAGTAAACCCCGTTTTAGGAATACGCACCAGAAAACTGCGGGCACAAGCGAGCAGGTGGATTTTTTATTGGAAGCTGCACCCGATGGCTTAGCCTGAGAAGGAGAGAGTACCTTCAGGGATCTCCACGACTTGGCTTAGAGAAGAATCCTACAAGAAGGTTGAGGGTCCAGGGTTTTAAGTGTTTAGCAAGAATCCCCCCCCTGTAAAAGCCCCGAATGACATAGTAAGTATATATACGTTATGTGAATGACCCGACAAAATGCGTGTCCATAACTTTGAGAAACACACCGCTTTGAGAAACCACCTGCATTGAACCATCTCCCAGACCTGGGTGATTGTTGGAAATGACCATGAGTTTTCTGGCACTAGAAACAAAATGACGATTTGTTTTCGATGACCGCATATTTATCCAAACAACGGAATTGTAACCGGATCACGCGCCCCTGACATACTACTGACTTAACTCCGAAACCTAAGCCCTAAAGCCCTAAACCCTACACCCCTAAACCCTAAACCCCTTAACCCTACACCCCTAAACCCTAAACCCACCCTTTTTTTGATGGGCCTGTTTCCCTCCCAGCACGGGCCGTTGTAATTTAGGAGCCTCAAGGATCAGACTAATGGTTTGGGGTGCATTTGCAACAGTTGAGGAGAGGGGGGTTAGGGTTTAGGGCTTAGGGTTTAGGGCTTCGGGGTTTAGTGCTCAGGAGGTTAGGGTTTAGGGTTAAGTAGGTTAGGCTTTAGGGTATCAGGTTCCAAGTAAGTGTACAATATGGAGCCTGCAGTGTCTACTAGCCCATCCTGGCAGGGAAGGGTACTATTTGGCTCGTCCAAGCAGCCGAAAGCGTCGACATTGTCGCGAAAACCAAAGCCACGGCAGCCTTAGTAAAATGGCAGAAAGTTCGTGGTTAAGGCATCGTGTTTGGGAGAGGCTTCCCAAAACGGATTTAGGTTGAGGGTTCTTGGTTTAGGGTTTGGAGAATGAGTGACTGGGCGGTAGGGCTACTGTAGAGTTGGATTGCCCCACTCGCAGCTAAGCAATAAAGCAAGCTGAATCCTGAAGCCAAGCCCTCTACAGAACCCGCAGGGGTGCACAGTTACTTGATCTGGTTCTTGCTGGTATAGTCACCCTTAAGTATCTGGAAGCTACTATTTGGGGTTTAGGGTTTAGGTTCCCCCCAAAGAGGATAGAACATGGGGGTTTTTGGGGTCTCTCATTTTTTTCTCACCAAAGCTATATTCTATCTACCTAAAGGGAGACTGTAGTGCTGGTCTGTCTCGGTAAACCTGCACCAGGTCACACACAATGACATATGGTAGTTTCCCAAATAAGGGGACCCCAGTAAAGACCCCAAACACTATATAGTCCTTGTTATGGGGACCCCCAAAATTGGTACCCCTAATTTTGAGAAACCACCATTTCTGTCAAGCAAAGTCGCTCCAAATTGTCCACTCGTAAAACTGAGGAGCTGAGCCCACTTTTTGGTGGGTCGTTGTGGGGATATCCCAATATTAGGAGTACCTTGTTGGGGTTATATTGGGGTCGGGGTCATAAAAGGGAGAATGGAAAACAAAATGGAAGCTACTATTTAGGGCTTAGGGTAGCGTCTGTGGTTGGAAGCAGGCGCTGAAGTCTCTGGAAAAGCTCTCAGCGTCAACGCGGCAGAGTCGGTGCGGACGTCAGGGCTTGGAGCAGCAGCGAGGTCACGAAGCATGCAAAATAGGTTATAGAGATTATGTAAGTATGTAGGCATCATGTTGGGATCGGATTATGTAGGGATTGCACTCCCATACTCCCCACTGACAAGGGGAGAGAGCAGAAGCCAAACACTTCTTCTTGCCTCGCACTGCCAAGCTTTCGGGGTTCAGGGTTTGGGGTTGAGGGTTCAGTTTAAGGTTTGGGGGTTTATGATTGAGGGTTAGGGGCCTCAGAGGGTGCTAGAAGCCGCAGAAGGAGAATTACCCTACAGTATACACAGTGCAAGTTTTACATCCCTCACCCCCTGAAACCTCATTTTTGGATGCAGCGAAAAGATGAAGATGTTGCAACATGAAGGCCCACAATTTGAGAAACCCCTGGATCCGGGATTTAGAATTTCCAATCCCTGTAGCCGCAAAGGCCTAATTCCTAGTCAAACCTCTACACCATGAATCCTGAAACCGAAAATGATTTCCTATATGACTAGAAGCCATATGCCCGCATGCAGTAGCACTTGCCACTAGGGCTTGCAGAACACCCCAGTTGAGTAGAGTTCTGTTGGTGGTTGACCCTAGTAAGATTATATTCCTTATATAAAATACTATACCCCAAAAGGAGAGAATCTTACTCTACATTGGGTACCGTAATATCCCCACATAAAGCACTACCCATTTTGACTGCAACTTTAGGGAATCGTTTGTGCCTAGTGGCTGGCCCTAAACGACTACAGCAGAAACATCTCCTTCAGCGGCCACACACAAAAACCTGGGTAATACGGTGGAGCTAAAAATCCTGCATGTCCCTAGGTACCTTATACCTTGGGAATTATGCGACTATAGTACATTTAGGTCATGCAGGATTTTTTGTATCAACAGTATCCCCACGCTGTAACAGTCTGTAGTAGGAGTATGATTAGGGGCTGTATATAACTACTCTTTGAAGGTTATCCGAAAGTTACTGAGTGGGGGGAGTACCCAACCTAAACCCTATGTCCCCCAAAAGAAGTCTCAACCCGGAGAGCTAAATGAGACCCATCACTATCGTGGTCGAGGGTTTAAGGATGACAGTACTTGCTGGTGACCAGTGGGGAATATGGGAATAAAATCCCTACATAATCCCTGTAACCGAAATTCCCTTACTAGCCACCAATAAACGATTGGACTTTTAGGCAATCCATCTGTTGCACTCTGAGGTCGAAACCTCCACATCCAACCTCATCGTACGGTTTCGGGTTTAGAGCCCTAAGGGTTCATAGGGCAATAGCCAAGGACTAAACATGACTAAACCCTCAGGCTCCAAGTTATTACTTAATAATTGTGTACTTCGGTCTTGGATAAGAGCAAGCGTAATACACGTGATTATTGAGTACTTGGAATCTGAGGGACATGGGATGGTAAGGATTTACCTTAATGGTGTTAATCGATCATGATCCGAGCAATGCTCACATTTTGGGATCGCAGAGGAAGCAAGAACTGAATTTAATTTGAGGTAGGCCCCTTGATGTCGCTGATGATGATGATGATGATGATGATGGTGCAGGAATTATGTTGAGGAAATGGACTCTTATCTAATCAGGAACGCTCCAGGCTCAGCAGAACAGTCTGAATATTAACGACGAGCCGAAGATTGCATGCAACAAGGGCTACTGCAATTACCTCCTCATGTTGAATACGCTCAACTGCTGCTATTACAGCAGTCCCCCCCTCCCCCCGCGTCTGCAATCAACTTTGACGTCTTTTACGGTGTGGGTGCTAGAGAACAAGTCTGAATTCAAATTCTCTCTGCAGTTTCCCCAGCACGCCTGCCATGACCCGCTATAATTATAGCTACCAGTCAGGCAGTCCAGCCCGTCCCAACCAAGAAAGACGTTACTAGGGTTTAGGCTTTGGGGTTTGAGGTTTACTTGTGTCCATGTCCCCTTAACCCCTAAACTCTAAACTGTAGTCACGAGAAACAAACCAGGTGCTCCAGGTGCTCCCACAGAACCACTTTGCAAATGAGGGTCCTTACCTACGAAGTGGTCACTTGGGGGTTTAAGGTTTAGGGTTTAGGTCTAGGGGTCTAGGGTTTAGGGTCTAGGTTTTAGAGGTCATTTCTGGAACCCTAAACCTTAAACCGTTTGGCTACCCCGGTATACCTGAACATCACGTACAATCAAAATCCTCACGATCCAAATAGCCCAACGTAGCTAACTAAAACCCTGTTATTTGGGTCCTTGGACCCTTAGTGTAGTGCATTTCCAACACAACGTCTGACTTCGGGAGCCCTTTTTTAGGTTTTGGGTTCAGGGTTTAGGGACCCTAAACCATGAATCCTACCTGAGCCCCCAGAAATGACCTTAACTAAAACCATGGCCCCTAACCGATAAACAAAACTGTTTCACCTTCAAAATAAGTGGATTTGGGGCCATGATTTTTCCCAAACCCTAAACCCCAAACCGTGAATCCTACCCTCTAGACCTTGAACCCGCAACCCTGTAACCCCAAACCCTACAGAACGAGGCCCTCAATCAACCCTTACTGAACATTAAACCCTAAGGGTCCAAGTACCCAATAGGTAGGTACTTGGGATTTAGGCAATAGTAGTTGTAGTACAGGTTGTGAGTAAGTATATGATTATTAAGTAAGTACTTGGACCCTTAGCGAAAACCCTAAACCCTAAGCTGCTAAACCCTAAACACTAAACCCTAAACATCCGCAAACTGAGGTTCAGACATGACCACCTCTTCCTGTCGGAGCTCAAGGAATATTCCTATTTAGAGTTCAGGGTTTAGGGTTATATATACACTAATAATGGCGAATCAAATGGAAAAGAACATGAACAAAAAACATTATAATGGGGTTATGTGGGGTTTAGGACCTGACCCTTTAAACCCCTAAATCCTAACCTCCTAAACCTAAAACTGGCAACCCTACCGGCTCTCGGTTGCAGGTATTCAGGGTTTAAGTTTGAGGGTTAAGGTAGGCCTTGGATAGAGTTAGGGCCTTGGGGGTTAAAGGTTCGGGGTTTACGCGGGTTTTGGATAGAGTTAGTGGTTCAGGGCTTAGGTTAAAAGTTGTCTTTAAGGATCCAAGCAACGCAAAACAGGCAGTGTCCCGATGTAGGTGTCGTGCATATGTATATATATATATATGGATGGACCCCCGGGGTACTTGACGGTCTCGAGCGAGCTCTCGCTCAAAGGCTTCCAGCAACGCTTTTCCAAGACTAACTGCCAGCAGCCTCTGAAACTAAGTTGCTATTTTGGGTCTTGGATCAAGCTTCCGTCATATGGATACACGCAGAGCTGTCAAATCTATATAACGTTCCTCTTTTGGGGGTGCCAAAATTTGCAACCGTACCAATGATGTTGACAGTTTTGACAACTTACCATATGGTTTGGGTACTGGCGCCACCCAGCAACTCAGTAGCAGTCTGTACTAGGGATTCCTTTTAAGGGCTGTATACTTATAATCCAACTGGTACTGGGGCCCAACACATAAGGTCAATATTTTCTACAGAACTTAATGGACATGGGTTCCTTATTAAGGAATATGTCAAGCCCTATGTCCACTGTCAAGGGTCCCTGAATATGCCTAATATTGACGGGAGCTCATGTGGTAAATAACGCGGTTTCCTTTTAATGGCAACTTCATTGAGGCTCCTGAACCGTAACCCGGTCAACCCACATCTCGTCGCCTAAAAAGCGTTCATAATACATAAATGCATCTTGTCCCTACTGACTCCGAATTTCCACACATTAATTTCCCAAACCCTAATCCCGGAACCTTGAAGCCCAAATCACAGAAATAGGAGCCCCTCATGCCTTACCAACTATAATCCTCGCGATCGGAACTAAAAAGCGCAGTCCGCATGAAGATACCTTAACACTCATCCCTACACCCGAAATATCCCATGACATCCCCATGACTCTTTACATCCCTTCAGAGTGGATTTTTGAAAAAACTCTATAGGTTTTAAACCCTAAGCCCTAAACCCTTCTTCCCAAAACCTAAACCTTAAGGGTTCCGTAATAAAGCTAAAATTGACAGTATCAGCCTTAATAACCCCAATATGATGCTCTCCTATAAAATCCTTTAAGGGGTGTAGACCATAAGCCCTAAATCCTAAACCCTAAATCCTAAATCCTGAACCCTAAATCCTAAACCCTAAACCCTAAATCCTAAATCCTACAACCTAAACATCCCTAAGCCAGGCAAATTAACTTGGCCTCCTTGGTCTCCGTCCCGGGTGAAAGGAGCGCCACGGCTGCCTCGCTCTCGTGAGCGATTTAGGATTTAGTTGCTCAGGGTTATTTAGGGTTTAGGGTTAATGTTTAGGTTTAGGGTTTGATGTTTAGGGTTTAGGGTCTAATGTTTAGGGTGTAAGGTTTGATGTTTAGGGTTTAGGATTTATTGTCTAGGGTTTAGGGTTCAGGGTACTAGCTAGGAGTTGGTTCGAGGTTCGGGGTTCAGGGTTTAGTACCTACAGTCTTTGGAACTTTTTGGATCAAGCCGTATTCTTACCCGGTTACAGATTGTCATTAGGGGTACTTAAGGATGTATAGGGTTCAACCCTAAACCCTAAACCCTATGTTCAGGATTTAGTAATTAGTACTTCGGCTTTTGAGCTTCTCAGCTTTAAGGCTTCTGGATGCAGCCGTAGTCTTACTAACTCACAGATGGCTCTCCTTAAGTAAGACCCACATAATAGGGTTTTAGGTCCCAACTACTGAAGTATTACTGGCATTTAGGATCTAAAGCCCTACTGTTGGAGTCCTGGGACCCTGAAGGTCTTGAATGCGAAGCAGTACTGGTTGCGCTATGGTAGCAGTCGTCATCGTCGTCGTGGTTGGGATCCGGGTCAGGGTGAGGGTCGGGGTTATGGTGTCAGTGGTGACTGCAGCAGCAGTGGTGTAGTACTTTAGGGAGGATAAGAGTAGTAATAGCAGCAACAGTATCAGCAGCAGTATCAGCAGCAGCGGCAAGCAGCGGCTCCATCGGCGCTATTGGTGGTAGTAGACTGCTGCGCCCACATAGCTCTATAACCCCTGTCATAATCCCCTATAACCCCCTTGAAGGAGTTTAGACTATAGCTCATACGGGCAATTGCGTGCTGGAAATGCCATGATCTGCAGTACTATCCACAAAGACTTCCTCAATTCTACGTAGAAAGTTTTATGGCCATCCTGGTTGCAATACTCCGGTCAGGAATACTGGAAAGGATGCACCCTTCTCCAAACATGCATGCAACCTCAGACAGACCATTTTCCGGGAGACAGTTGCGTTTGTAGGGTCTCTTTCACGATGTTGGATATTGCTCCAACCCACTTTCAGTCGTTGATGGAGTCCGTGAGGGCTTCTGTAAGTAGAGCTGAGTTAGTATCTACCCAGAAAGTCCAATATCCCTTAATTAGAGAATATACCTTAAATCAGATTAGGGATCCCTAATCTGATTTAAGGTATATTCCCTAATTAAGGGACATTGGACTTTCTGGGTAATTCATACTTGGGGGTGGGGGGCAGCACACAAGTTTCATGCCAGTCTTCGCAAGGCTACAGGCCCAACACCAATGCAAGTCCATGCGAACAGTCTCGAACCCCTAAACCCCGCTAATCCCTCAACCCCGAACCCGAATCACAGTCTAAACCCTCTAAACCCTAAGCCCTCAACCAGACCAACATGGAACCCGACCCAATGCCGAGAACTGAAGCCGCAAAACCCAGATTTGATTCTGCAGGCTACCCCAGGGCTCCGAATCTATAGGGCTTAGGGCTTGGGAGTCTATGAATTGTACCTACTTCTATGCATAGTACCTACTTTGGGCTTTGGGTTTAGGGATTAGGGTTTTGGAGCCTGAATAGTACCTACTTTGGGCTTTGGGCTTAGACTCGTACCTAGTTTGGGCTTGTGCGTAATCCACGTTCAAATCTATACACCCTGACTTTGAACGGACAATTACGCAGCCCCACGCGTCCAAGTGCCTTTATATAAGCAATAGGGTTATATAGGAGTATATGAGCTACAGTCTAAACTCCTAGCATCCCCCTTAGTAGACCCATAATACTTCCCTGTACGATCCACTATATGACCCACCTTTAGGGAGTTTAGACTGTAGCTCACACATGTTTATGGGGGCTTAGAGCGTAACAGTTGAAGTAGGGTTTGTACGGCTTATCCAAGTTTGAAACCTTTGTCCCCTCGTGCGGGCCCTTAACCCTGGGATCCTTACATAATTACAATATACCTTATATGTACCCTTAAGGGCCCCTAGAATCCCCTTAAGAGGCCTAAGGGCCCATATTAGGGGCGCATATTTGTGTATGCAATAACCATCTGCTATAAATACATTAAGAAGCAACCAAATCAACATGTAAATTAAGAAGTGTATATATACATTATATACTTATGTATATATATATATACACTTCTTAATTTATACACACACGGCGGTTTGGGAGGTTAGGGTTTAGGGTATACATATATAGATACAAATACATAGACATTTACTCTTTGGACCACTAACTCTACGCTACTGTAGATGGATACTCTCCTATGCCTTTAGGGGTCCGAAGTGCACAGCTATTACACCCCCCCGAAACCTTGATAACGTTTCAGGGTCCGAAGTATACGTCTGGTTGTTGTATATCCTTGGCCTTTAACCCTAAGCCCATTACCCTCAGGGAGATGGACCTTTACATGTAATTGACACCCTACACCCCAAACGCTAGACCCTTCACCTTGAACCCTTAAACTCTAAACCCATGATGGGAACTTGTTGGGGGGGATGGGCCTGAAGCCGAAGCTACCAGGAAGGAAGTTCCCATTTCAAGTGTGCGTGCGGCTTAAGGCTAGGGTTTAGGTTTATCATCATTGCTTAGGCCTTGGGGGCGGATTTTTTAGGTTAACATTCATAAATTTGGGAATTAAGGAAAACTGGGAACCCAAAGTAAGTAATGGTAAGCGTACATGGGCTTCAGGGTTAATAGGGTTTAGGGTGCGCAAAAGAGCCCAACAAGGGGACGTGAATATGGTGTTGATAGCAGGTCTGTTAGCCCATGATGATTAAGAGTTGCACTTTCGGTGTTAAGGTCTAGCGTGATGGTAGTAGCATGCGTGCCCAGAGTGCGTAAAGGTAAGCCTAAACCCTAAACCCTAAGCTCAATATCCAAAGACTGAGCTCAAAGTTCTACCTGAGGTTTTACAGAGTTGCATAGGGGATGACAAGGATTCTACCCTGATGAACAGGTTTAGGGTTTAGGGGAGGGCTTAGGGTTTAGAGAGGGTTCAGGGTTTAGGAGGTTTAGGGTTTGAGGTTTCGGGATATTATCCCCCAATAATGGAGCATCAAATGGAAGAGACGATGGAAACTGAGATGGAAAGTGGCCTTAAACAAGGGTTTATAGTGGGTTTAGGGTCTAAACAATGAAAATACACCTTTGAGGTCTATTAGAAGTACCCTGTACCAAAATCTTATAAGGAACATGGGACCATAGTATTCCGAATGTTGGAAGTAGCTTAGGTTTCTACAGTAATCCTAGGTCCCAAAACCCTGAGCTTCAGAGTTACTAAAGCCTGACAGATTTGGATTTCCTGGAATCTAAAGACTAAACCCTAGGCCCTAGACCCCTAAACCCCTAAACCCCTAAACCCCTAAAGCCCTAAAGCCCTAAACCCCTAAAACCCCCAAACCCTAATGCCTTAAATACCCTAAACCCCCAACCCTAAATACCCAAAAACCCTAAACCCTCAACCCTAAACTCTATACCTTTAACCCTAAGCCCTAAATCCTAAACCCTAAACCCTAAATACCCAAAAACCCTGTGAAGGAGCCTTCTTGGCCATGGTTCGTTCAGTAGAGCTCCGGCGTCGTACTGGTTAGCAGGCAGAGATTGTAAGGGTTAGGACAAGTGCGGTGCAGTGAGGTTTAGGGGTGGTTGGTTTTAAGGTTTAGGATTTAGGGCTTAAGGTTTGTCATTTAGGGTTTAGGATTTAGGGTTTGGGGCTTAGGGCTTAGGGCTTAGGGTTAAAGGTATAGAGTTTAGGGTTGAGGGTTTAGGGCTCACATTTGCTGTCTTGACTAAAGTAGGCACTGCGCCCGTAAGCATATTGAGTCCCCCTGAAGTGGGTAGAATTTCAGGGATATAGATTAGGGTTATAAAGGGATCATGGAAAAGAATCCCCCTTAAATAGATAGAATATGGCTTTGGGTATATTACAATATGATCCCACATACCCCCATATTCTATCTACTTAAGGGGGACTATACGTTTTGTACCACCATAATTTGGCATCCTGGCCTATTTTGAAAGGTTAGGGGTGGAATCTGGGGAAACGAGACTAACTAAACCCTTAAAAACTGTACAAGCCTGCCATTCAGTAGGTGCCAATTCTTCTTCCTAGTTTGCCCTAAAACCCCTAAACCCTGGACTTTCTGCTGACTTAACACCCTCAAGCCTACACTTTGAACCCTAAACTTAACATCTGCAGGTCCCTCACTTGATTCTCTCTCAGGACGGCTCGAGACGGTCTGTTGGACGAGTCTCCAGAAGCGCGAAGCAGAGGACAGAAACTGTCTACCTCCGACCTTGCCTGTTTGGGTCACATGCGTGCGGCCCCAGACAGCAAGTCGCTGCTAGCCTCGCCTGATGGTCCGGCCAACATGTATGCTGGTCATGATGCTCTCCGAACCTGCGCCAGAAAGAAAGCAAGACTGCCTGAGTGCGACTTGTACCTCTATTCTCATCACGCGGCCCGACTATCTTTGGCAACGAGCATCACGGAGATAAACCCAATCTCAAGGCATGTAGGCTGATCATTAACACTGCGCTAGGGTTTCGGGTTTGCGGTTTAGAACGTCCAAGTACCCAAATACTAAAGCTTCAGGGGCTGAATACTGTTATCTGAATGGCTTGGTTGTACCTAAAACCCCCATTAACTGGATACTGGCGCCCTTCCTTGAGTGATTAGCCTAAACCCTGAAAAAAAAACGGTAATGATACCCAAACATAATGCACAATGTCTTTTATAGGTACCGTGGTTGCTCTGAGTGAGCCCTAAATCCTGGGCTCTAGGCGGGGACTGCCGACCCTAAACCCTAATTCAATTCTGCAAGTGGGCTTAACCTAATCCCCGTCGTCGTTCTCACCTAAGAATTTCAGGTTCAGGGTTTGAGGGTTTTAGGGTTTTGGGTTTACGTTCAAGAAGATGCACAACCCTGAACCCTAGATACCTAACCCTGACAGTAGCAGCCAAAATTGTAGAAAGTCATTTCTCTGCAGGAGAAACAGGGGAAATCAGGGATGTCCCAGATTGCCCTAAACCATGCAAACCTTAAACCCTGACCCCAAAACCCAAAAACCGTCCACCCTAAAACCCCAAATCCTAAAACCCTAAAACCCTGAACCCTAAACCCTAATCCATGTTCCAACTCTCTGTCCCTGCCTGTAGTACGCACCTCTTCTCAGACCACTTACAGGCGTGGTTTAAGGTTTAGGGTTTAGAGTTTAGGGTTTAGGGTTCAGGGTTTAGGGCGGGGCAGGAATGGTAAAAGACCATTAAGACGGATTGCATAAGGATGATTATGGGGACAACCCCCCCCCCACCCGCTGCCAGTACCTACAGCTACTCTGATCCCGAAGTCCAGGAAAGTACTTACTTTATAAGCCTAGGGCCAAAGGCACAGTACTCGGAACTCTAGTCCCTTGGGTAGGGGTACCAAACACACTGCGGAAGAGCTTGTCTCAGAACCCGTAACCCAGAACCCTGAACCCTAAACCTGTAACCCCACCCTGCAAACCCTGTGGTCGTGCCTGTGATAGAATCTGTGGGGGATGCCTGGCGTTGCCGAGATTCTACACAGTGTTCGCTGGGTTGCTGTTAGGCAACCAAAAGAAAAAGACCACCATATGGATCATAGGAACCCTAAACCCTAAACCCTAAACCTTGCTATTCTGGCAGAATAATTTGAGTTCATGAACAGCCACATCACGCAGTTGCTGTTGAGGCTTAGGAAGTTTGGCTGCAGGGCTTGCAACGAGCATGATGGATCACTACAGGTAGCAATAACGGTTTTGGGTTCAGGGGTATAATTTGCCGTAGTTATTATTTGGGCTAGGTGTTGTTGTTTTTGTGATGCTGCCAGTGTTTTTTCTTATGCTCCGGGCTGGTGGGTGCTCGGTTTTATGCTCGTGGTTTTTTCTGTTATGCGGAAGCTTATGCGGCCCACCCGACCCCCCCGCAAAGCATCAGCATAGTTTTCATGCTCACACTATGCATGG
>CAJNIZ010048023.1:0-17007 GCA_905231905.1 Symbiodinium pilosum | reverse complement strand
CGCTCGTGGGGTGTTATTATCATTGCATGTATGTGACACGTGTCTGCATTCGGGTTCGTGGCTCCTATCTGGTTCCAAACCCTGATTCCTGGGTCGTTTTTTCATTTTAAGGTTTCTTCTACAAGCTTCACAACTAGGCCCTCCACTTTTTTCGTGGAACTGCTGAGGGTCTGGGGTTTGGGGTCAAGGGGCGAGATGTTAAAGATATGCGTGTTCCAACATTGACAAAACCAGTTTAGGGGGAGAGGCTTCAGAATACAAAAAGGTCTACATCCCAATACAACCCCTATGATCCCTGTGGTTTCCATTTTACTTTCCACTATCCGAATATAAACCCAATATATACCCTATAATCCCTATGATAACCCCTATAATCCCATCGATCCGGAAGGACTTTCCTTGAGAAGCACCTTGCTGAAGCTAACACATTTCCAACCCAAGCAGCACAGCCTGCAGGTCTTGCTGGACACTCCGCTGCACCTACAAGTTGTTTGATTGCAGGATTAGGAGCTGAAATCCGTTCCACCTAGATATCAAACATCCCTCTCACTCCAACATGATTTTTTTTGGATGTACGTAGCCTACCCAAGAGCATTCGCTCAACAGTGCATCCATACCAAAACCATAATCAGGTTCATGTTCGAGAGCAGGCAATTACCAGAGCATCCATGCCCAAACCATAGTACCGTCAATGTTCAAGCTCATCCAATCACCATAGCACGCCTGTGAGGCAGACAGCGCCTGGAACATGATTGGAAGCAACAAAGGTGTAAAACGCGAAATCCGGTCCCCAACTGGGATCTGCTTTTTGAAGCCTTGGAATTTGGCTGTAACGAAAGGCTCAATCAGAACAATTTCTTCGCACAGTTCGCAAGCGTCGGGATGTATGTTGGGGATCATATTTCATATTAGGTGGTGAGGAGTGTTAAGTATGAGGGGGCCTAGACTACCGTAGAAGCAATAGCTCGATGAGAAGAACGAGGGACTGTGGCTATGGGTCAGAACAAGTAGAGCAACAGTTTGCTGTATGTTTCAAGTCAGGCCAGTGAACTAGAAGGGGACGGTAACTACTAAGCTTTCTGTAGGCTGTACAGTAGGCATTATCACTATATGGAAATGGACAGGAATGTATGAACTTGGAGGGTCAGGGGGACTTAGGAAGAGGTGAATTACCCCTATAAAGCATATAGTAACTCTAGCAACCCTAGTTATCCCCATTGTTCACCTACCTGCTAAGTCCCGATGACCCTCCCAGGATGGTAGCATGTGAGTACCGCTCAAGGCACGCTCTCCCTCACTATTTGAAATCTGTGTGGCTACAGCAAATTCTAGCCCCGTTTAGGATACCCTAGATAGTAGGGGCCAAATTACAATGGGAATGCAAAAAGGACCGACCATATCAAGCCCCAAACAGACCACGGCTTTGCTGCGCTCTAGGGACAGGACAAAGATCATTAATAATTGAAAGCCCTTGTGTAATGTGATCGTGCGAGACTTCGGCGAAAGTTCATAACTATGCTAAGAAACCCTAAACCCTGAACCTTTACTTGAGGCATCTCACATGGCTGGAAGGGCCTACAAAGTTTGCACAAAGGACGTGAGGCATGGGGCTTAGGCAGCCACAGAGGTTAGGTTTGGCTGCACAGCGTATAGCAAAACGCCGAGCTCAGAGTGTGTAGGATTGACACTGTTTAGGGTTTAGGCTTTAGGGTTTAGACACCTTCGGGTTTCGAATCTTGGACAGCTGGTAGATCTGACGAGCAGCAGTCTCAAGAGAAGCTTGAAGACGACTGCAACTCGAAATTCGAGGTTATATTCCCTTTTCCGTACCATACCACTCGTAGATAAAGTGATCCATAATTCCACCTTGCAACGGCGACTTTTCTGGAAGGTTTCAAACCTCATTTTCGAGGTTTGAGGTTTAAGGCTAGGGCATAGTATGTAGGGACTGAAGAGAAGAATCCTTATCGCAGTCCCGTACACATGCTTAGTGATAAGCCTTTATCCTTCCCTATACAGCACCAAGAGCTGTTTTGGAAGTTTTGTAATCAGCAGCCCAAAGGGCAAATTCAGTTTCAGCGACCCTTGTAACAGGTGATAATAAAAACTCCAAGCCCCCCAAATTCCTGTAAACCTGAACTGAAGATCCTTGTAAACACGACTCTACCCTGGTTCATTACATTACAAGGACCCCAGAGGTGTAGAGTATTCCTACCCAGCTACTAAGAACCACAACCGTACACCCTTCACCCTTAACTGAGACATCCTTGCGCATGCTGCCTCTGGTGACAGCGTCGGAGCCCACTGCAAATCCTGCACAAGTGATGCTTAGACCTGAAGACTGACCCTAAACCCAGTAATCGTGACTATGAGGAATTATGGTAGTTCTACTTGGGTCTTCTTATATTCCAATTATACCACAATTGCCGGGCTGGGGGTCCACCTAACCTCTACTGTAGCCTTGATGAGATGCCCCATAACGTGTTATGATTCTGGAGCCCTAACAATAATAGCCGAAATTAGGAGTACCTTTTTGGGGGTCCCCATCATACGGATTATAATATCTTAGGGTCTACATTGGGTGCCCCCTTTTTTGGTGAAATTATCCTATTATAGGAAAATTGTCCTTCCCCTTGGCTTTCAAAAGGCATGCCTTTTACAACCTTTTCCAACTCAGACTTCAGAGCTTTAGACCCAGATCCTAGACCTTCGGCCAGCCAGTTTCATTGAAACCCCTTTTCAAATTAGGGTTTGGGGTTTAGGGTTTGGGGTTTAGGATTTGGGGTTTAGGGTTTAGGGTTAGCCCATCCTAACCCTTATAATTTGGGCAAAATTCTTAGCCATAATCATTTGGGCAAGGGGGGGTGATAGTCCAGCCGGCCCATGGATCCTCAATACTTACATACTGTCCACTGTTTTCAGGGTTTAAGGGTTTAGGGTTAAGGGTTTAGGGTTTAGATCATTTCTTTTCAGATCTATGCCAGCTCCTGCTGTTAGGATACTGTCCACCTTAAGTAGACTGAATATGGGGTCTAGACAGAATATGGGGTCTATGGGGATCTTATGATAATATATCCAAAGCCATATTAGGGGGACTATACTATCCCCTCCCATGCGTACACAAAGGTTGCGTGAGAGTCTGCTTGAATTCCTGCAAGGCTGGGGGGCGTTCCATCAAGCTTGCCGACTCTCCGGACCCTAAACCCTAAACCCTAAACCACCCTAAACCCGGAGGAGCCCGTCCGCAGTCGTTGCAGTCGGGTGCTGTTGCTGCACAGCGAAGACGCTCTATTGCCCCCAAAGCTTTATCTTTTCTTTTTTTATGGGACCTTTTCTCCAGTATCCGAGGCTTTAGGGTTTAGGGTTTAGGGGGCTACTTTCAAAAGGGCCAAAACTGAAGTTAATCAGGGCTCGGATCCTCTTACTTAAGGGGTCCCTAGCACGACTCTTCAAGATTAGGGAACTCCTTGGTATCCTAGGTTTTGATTGTTCGTTATAGTGGAGTTTTGTCTAATATCTCAATTATGAGATCTTAATTGGTTTGCTATGGTGTTACTTAAATCATTTTACATTTGAGTTTTACCTAGGTTTCAATTGATTTCAAGAGATTCTCAATGAGATTTACATGAGGTTGTAGCTGATTCGACTATGATCTCCAAAGAATCTTTGTACCGGGACCGCCCTAAAGATACCCCCAAATCGGTGGTCCCTATTATCACTTAACCCTAAGCCCTGAACCCTTGAAAACAACACAAAGACGCGGATCTTCGGAAGCCCTTCCCAGATCGGGTCCTCCGGCGGTGGCGCAGAGCCAGCCTCGACGTCAAAAGCCTCTGAGAGCCGGCTGTTGCGGGCTTTTAGGGGTTCAAGGGTTAGGCTTTAAGGCTTCGGCTTCCAGGTTTTAGGGCTGAACCAGGAAACTCTCTTGAATGAGAACTATGTAGGTCCTAGTTGTACTTAAGCTCTAGACAGGGTACTGTGGGGTTGGGGGCCTTAGGGTTTCAAGGTTTGGGGCTTTGGGGGGCTTTAGGATAGGGCTTTAGGATTTTGAGGGTTTGAGGGATTTGGAATGCTTTAGGCTTTTGACTAAAAAAATCCAGGCCTAGGTTCTAAATCCCAGCTGTTAACCCCTTAAGCCCGAATCCTAGACTTCCCTGAACTCAGCAAAATTATTCTCAGCAGAATTTACCGTAGAGTCTCCTAATGCACCCCAAATTCTTCGGGTTCTAAGAGCCAATACAATTTCGACATAAACCTTGAGGCCTCCAACATCCCCTCACTTCGGACTGCAATTCTTATCGCGGACCTTCCCTGTTTTGGGCCTCCTCACAATCAAAGAATGAATACAAGCCGCGAGCCGTAAATCCAAATAATATAACAGCTACCCCACTCCCCCTTAAGCTACCAAACCCAAAACATTTCAATGGTTACCCCACTTGAGCAACCTACACCTGAAACAATACAGCCGTTACCCCCGATCACCTTAACCTCAAACTCAAGGCTCAGGCCGCCCACTTGCGATGGTAGGCGGCGCCTGCGCCGCCGCCCAACTGCCCTCCATGGCGACAGGTCGACCTAACTGGTCCTGCCTCAGTACCAACCGATACTGGAACCTGTTCTCCTCGCAACCAGTACTGGTGCCTGAAAAGGTCTTGATTCTGGCGCCCTGTCCCTTGAGCAAGGTCTTCCTTGGGGTCCGCGCGAGGACTTCCAGGGCCTTCAATAGAGCCACAGGCCTCCTCTCACCTTTGTGTCAAGCCAAAATCCCTCTCAGGGCCTCACACGGCTTGCAGCCCCCAGAAAAGGGGTGTCCCGGGGCCTCCGAGCCTTCAAGATTCTTTCCTTAACGGAAAACATAGAAAATGAATGTGTGTTGTTGACCAAGATGGACCTAACTGAGTTTAGGTCCTGAACCCTATCGCATGTTCCGCCTAAACCCTAAACCCTAAACCCTAAACCTAAGCAAACCCTAAACCCCCCCCGAACCCGTTCTCGGCGCCTCCGCCGGGGGAGCCGAAGGCATCTTCAGCTCAGAAAGGTCCTGTAAGTAGGTTCGGGTTTAGGGCTTAGGGTTTAGGGCTTAGGGTCTTAGGGTTTAGGGTTTAGGGCTCAGGGTCAGGGGGACTTAGTAAGTAGGTTAACTATGGGAATAACTATAGGGTATGTTATTCAAGAGGTTAGTAGCCCAGGCGTTATTAACCTACTCACTAAAGCCCCCTGACCCTCCAAGTGATGGCTTCTTCATGAACAGGATTCGGGGCTTAGGGCTGAGGGCTTGGGATGCCTGAAACCCCAAATTGTTTCAGATTTAGGCTCTAGGTTGGGTACTGCCCCCCCCTCAGTAACAGTTGGATAATATTTATAATATGGTTATATATAGCCCTTAGTAGGACCCCCTGGGTGGGGGCAGTACCCCAAGGTTTAGGGCTTAGAGTGCTAGGGCTTGAGTCTTCTTTTCATGGCCGGGCTGTAGGCTCGGGGGATGAGGAGTTTGAGGGTCCACACGGTTTAGGGTTTAGGGTTTAGGGTTTAAGGGTTTAGGATTTAAGGGTTTAAGGGTTTAGGGTTTAGAGTTTCAGACGTTAAAGCACTACGAACCCCTTTATAATCCCAGTTTCCATTTCATGCTCCATGGTCTTTTCCAGTTGACGCTGCATATTGCGCTATGATTACCCTAGACCCTTCACCTCTTTAAAACCTACATGACCTCAAAACCCTAAATCCTGACCGCCATAAGCCCTTTATACTGTAGGGTTCATGAGAGCTTTAGGGAAGCACCACTGGCTTAAAGCTGGTAGTTCGGTTGTTTTGGGGCTCAGGTTTTGGGTTTAGGGGCTTAGGGGCTTAGGGGCTAAGGCTTTGAGAGCCTGAAGGGTTTTTAGGGTTCAGCATTTAGGTCTTTGGGCGGACATTCCATCTTTGAGCAGTTGGGGACTCCTACCGTGGCAGACACCCAACCAAAGTACGTAGTGCCTGACACATGGGGTAATCATAGCATGGTGCTTTTGTGGGTCCCCAGAAAACTATGGCGACTATGGTTTAGATCAACTTTTTTTGTCAAACCTTCAAATTCATCCCTAGGCTCATGAAACCGGTTCTTCTGCCACAAGTTAGGATGTTCGTTCCTGGACACCCTAAACCCTAGTGTTCCCAGAAAGTAGTACGCCTCAAAGGTAGCTTAAGGCTGGAGCATGGCGCTTAGGAGTTGGAGTCTTGGACGAGGACTGGGTGGATGCTGCATCGTCCTGGAGGGGACAAAATTTGGATAGCAACTCCCACCTTAGTCCATGAGAATCACACCAGAATCAGAACCCCTAGGATACTTTGGAAGCATCCTTTTCAAAGAGGACATTTTGGGAAGACATCTCCTTGACGATATATTCGCCCGTGAGTGCGCGCAGCTCCTCACGAAACATGCGCGCTCAGGAATTTAGGGTTTAGGGCTTTGGGATCTCGGGTGTTGATTTGTCCCTCCTCCTCATGAAGCCCCCCACTCCTCCAATGGTCGATCTCCCGCTAGTGGAGGGAGATTAGTAGCATATTAGGGAACGGGGCATTTGGATCATTGCAGGGAGTAATCGGAGGATGATGCGTGAGCTTCTCCGCGTGCTCTTTACCTGAAGCCAAAAAATGCGAGACAATGGCCTTTTCAGCTTAAGTAGGGGGTTTGGGCTTTTCTTTCTGGGCCGGGGTCTAGGTAGATAGTCCTTGACTAAACCGGCCTCAGAACTCCACTAAGTCGTCATTAAGACTTAGATAGCCAAAAAATAAAACGTATTTTGGAGGCCTCTATAGTAGATGGTCCTCAGAGGAGACCCATCGCGTTTTAGAACCCCGTATATCCTCTGGGCCCCTGAGGGTACTCATTCTGAGAAGTCCTCATATGGGGTGCAACCCCTGAGTTTGATTCCGTAAAAGAAGATGTTCAACAAGGATGCAGCAAGATTCGTTGATCAAGCATTGGGTGGATAGGGATCCCTTGTTACTTCGGATTCCATGTCCAAGGAGATGTTGCTTGCCATGCGATTCCCCCGTACCAGGAAAGGATATTCTACTTGGTTGCCCTTTACTCCACCACGAAAAGCTTAACTTGTAACTTTCTTATTCTGAAATATTGGAAGCGCAAACAATTATCAAGTGCTCTAAAAAAGTTCTAGTAAGGTCCGACCTAGTCTATGAACAGACACCAGCGGATGGTGCTTTTTCTAGCCTTGGCTTTAGGCTATCAATGCTGAATCAAGCTACGCATTCCCAAAGCCCAATAGTCTGTTGGGCTTCGCAGCCGAAAGTATTGTGGGCCTCTTGCACAGCTTCTTCCTATTGCAAGGGAATATTCTGCAAAAATGCGGGTTAGCAGTATCTTCTACCATAACTATATAGAAAGGTATTGGGGAACTGACATTGGCAATTAAGAAGGCCTCTGCAGCAAGCCTTTTCAGAATACCATCATTCCTCAGGTACTTAGGCCGGCCCAAGAACAAAACGCGGCCCTCCTACGATTTATTGGGGCAGGCGTTCGTATTGAAGACGTGCTTGGGGGCTGATCTAGTTCGTGCTTCAAAGAAGCGAAACAGGCCCAACACCTAGATCTCATTCAGATTCTGTCATATATAGCTTCTACTAGAGAAGTTTGTAAAAAGAAAAAAGAGCAGAAACAAAACACATTTCGAGGACGTCGAGGAGATGGCTACGTCCGATGTAGGCATACCCATCACCCCTTCTAGAAGCCACGTGCTGAGCCAAGTCTTCCCCAGCATTAGCTAACATACTTCACCCTAAACCTTCCTACTTACGAAGCCCTCCTGACCCTCCTGGTCCAAAACCCCAAGCTCCTATATCTAAGGTTAAAACCATGGGCCCCTAGTATGGGCCCTTAACCCTGGGATCCTTATATACCTACCATACTTCTACCCCTTGCCTATACTACCCGAAGCCCCAAGCACTATGGGCCTTGAGCGCGAGGTATCTGGACCAAACCTTTTGCATCCAGGTTACCAGAGCCTTGCGCAAGGCAACAAGTATCGCTAGAACTTACTGGTGGTTAGGGCTTATCTAGGAAGAGTTAAGGCCAATTAGGGCGAACCTCGGGGGGTGTCAGTATAGGGGGTAGCAGGGAATGAGGACGTGACAAAGGACGCGGAAAGAGCACCCCTACAAAAAATCAACTTTTTAGGAGCCTGTAATAGGAATATTTGGGAACACCAAAAAAAGAAGAGTCTAAGGTCGTCATGGCTAACTGCCGAGGAAAGAGTAGGATGTGGGGACCGTTATCCTAAACCCGAAGCCCTAAGCCCTAAACCTTAACCGGGGTATACTACTTCCGGATCTTCATCTGCCTTCCCTACTAACTACCAGTAAGACCATCTATGCCACAGTCTAAACTGCCAGTATCCCGCTTGACCTTACTAACCCCTACCTAAACCGGCCTCAGAACCCCACTAAAAATCACATTTTTGGTTGTTATGGGGATTGTAGTCACCCAAGGTTGAAAATGGTTCTGGAGACCCCTATAGTATAGGCCCTATAGTATAACAATCCCCTAAACAACCCCCTTTATGGAGTTTAGATTGTGGCTCATCAATGTTGCTATTCTTGTTGAAGCTGAAGCTGACATCGCAATTCTTCTTCTTGATATCTAGAAACGGTTTAGGCTTTAGGGCTTAGGGTTTACAGTTCATGGCCCTAGAGTAACTCCAAAGAACCATTCCTTCAACAGGGATTCTTCACATGCTGTCAATCCGGCTTGCTGCTAACTTAGACAAGGAACTGTGTGTGTCCACCTCTTGTACTCCCCATGGTAACACTGATGTTGGCAGTATGTCACATAGGCGGTTCATGGTAGTTAACCCCTTTGAAAATGCTACGTATTGTAAACACGTGGGTAGCGTCGGTTGGGGTATGCAGTACAAGCGTCGGCGGCATAAGTTTGGCGATTTGAAATTCTTACGGCGGCAGTTTGGAGTCGTTGTAGGCCCTACTTGGAGGGTTAGGGGTCGAATGTCAAAAAAGGAAGAGAAAATGGAAACTACCGTATCATGTAGGGTTTAGGGTTGAGGGTCATGAGGATATCAAGTAGATTAATTGCGGGCGCATGGCTTCTGGGAGTTATAAGTATGCTTGCAAACTGACCTTCCAAGTATTGCTCCATGTAGAATCAAGATTTTTCCGAGGCATGTTTTTTCGCGGTTGAACCAATTAAGAATACGTAAAATCTTCTCATAACATACTATACCACAAACTAGGAGATGATCCTACTCCGCATTGGGGACTAGAGCCTGGAGGGTCTACTTTCTGGGGGCGGGGAAATGCTCCTCATCTAGGTCTTGGCAAGGAACGGCCATGGCAAAGAAGAGGCCCACCAGCGCAAAGAGCACAACAATGGCAATGAGCTGAGATCATGGAGGCTTTAGGGTTTAGGGTTTAAGGGAAGATGTAGGATTTCATTTGCGAGCCCTTGAATTGGAAAGAGCCCTAGCCACACTTACCGAAACCCATTAAAAGACCGCTTTACGTAGGGGGAGGAGGTGTCCACCGAGACGAGATAACCCAAGTAGGGTCTAAGCGGTTACAGGTGTGGGCCTCATCGGAGGTTGCCAAAAATTGGGAGGTCCCTTTTTGGGATCCTTCTGAATGAGGATCGTAATAGTTTGGGTGTATGCAATCAGTTGGGAGCAAAATTTCGGAAACTACCCTGTGTTCCATCCTGTCCAAAGACCCTGAAGCGACTGACTTCAGAAAAACACTGGATGACCTTAGTTTGTAGAATGCCAGAATTCCGGAAACCCTAAGCCTAAATCCGAATCCTTAGCCCGTACTATCCAAGGGCTCAAAAGGTGGGATGAAGGAAGCTCGGGCATAGGAAAGAAGCCCCAAAATAGTAGAGTATTTACTCAGGATCCTTTAACCCACCTACCTTCATCTCACCTTTTGAACCGCCTGATACTAGGGCCATGCCAGGTTGTAAGTTGATACTCCGCGGATGGCCCTACTTGTGGAGATTCCTTTGAGGCATGTTTTGCTGAGGAAACGCTTAGGGTTTCGGGTCTAGGGTTTTGGGAGAAGACTGCGCAAAGGGGGTACCGTAAGGGCCCTAAAACATCGGAATACCTCTGCGGGGTACAAATCCCGAAGCCCCAAGGCGAAAACCTAAGTCTGCCAGAACTGCTTGGGAAAGATATTCGTAATTACTCATACCTCTACATTATGTGGTAGTATCTGGGAATTAAAGGGTCCCTCTTTCAGGGTCCCATAATCAGGATTCAAGAAGACTTATGCATATTCTGAAGCATTAGGTCATTCCCCCTTACAGCAGCAAATGCTGCCACAAAGCTCAAGGTCAAAGGGTGAGGGCTTAGGGCTCAGGGTTTAGAGTTTACGTTCAGGGTTTAGGGTTCAGGGCCTAAACCCTAAACAGGTTTAGAGTTTAGGGTCTCAGGTTCAGAGTTTTAGATATGGGGCTGAAGGTGCTTCGGCTGGCGAAGGGAGGGCTACTAGAAAAAGTAATGGTAATAGTAATAATAATAGTAATAATAAAAATAATAATAATAGTAGTAATAATAATAGTAATAGTAATAATAATAATAATAGTAAGGTCCACAAACTCCCTCTTCCGCGTCCACGTGAAATGTGAGCAAAATTCCTGACACAAACCTAAGGCATGACAGAACAGGAGTCCAAAATCCCCTAGATCTTCCGTAAGCATGACCTAGCTTCAACATGGCGCGGATAGGAGCTAGTCCAAAACTATCTGAATGGAAGGAACTCGCTGCAAATATCAATTTTCCCAAGAACTCCCCTGTCCACTGTTCGATGCTTGACTCAGCGCTTAGCCACAACAGTGGCCACCTCCTTTCTTGGACCTCCAGCTGGACGTACCGGATTTTTTTGCTTATCGCACCTGCAGCCCTTCACTCTACCCCAATGCCTATGTAGACCTCCGACTGAATCCTGATTGTTGTAGACACCAAGATTCTCCTGTCATAGCCCTTATATGCTTTTGGTAGAAAAATATCCCCAAACCCCCAGCCCTAATCCCTCATCCGCCAGCCAGGTCACAATTACGCCCATCACCGCCCCAGCGTTACCGTTGCTGCTGCTGCTGCCGCCTCCTCCTGATGCAGCTTGGCTCACCGGTTGTTAGTATGGTTTAAGGTTTAGGGCTTAGAGTTTAGAGAAGGGATCTGAATAGAAGCCGTGGTATAGCCCGCCCCCCGAACACGATCATGTCCACTTCCTCTTCCATGCACTCATTCTCTGAGCGCACGCAAGTCGGGTGTTGAGAGCAGGCCGAGTGTTCAGTCCCAGTGCTGAGTTAGCTGGTCGAGAGGCATCTGAATTGCCTCTCAGCTGGTTCTCTGAAGCAGATCCGACACGAAGCCTTGAGGCAAAGACTATTATCTTAGGGGGGTATGTGAGAAACTCGGCCTAGCGAAGCTCTTGATCCCTAGTGGAATCCGCTTCTGCATCCATTCTGAAGTGATGGACGCCCTAAGCCCAAAACCCTAAAGCCTAAGTCCGAAACCCCAAACCCTGAACTCTATACATCGGGTACTGCCCCCACCCAGCAAAAGTCTGTAATAGGGGTACTCCTAGGGGCTATATCTTTAACTGTATTATAATTTCAGAAAGTAACACATATCCAACTTGTCTTGAGTGGGGGCAGTACCCGACCTAAACCGTAAGTTGCCCCAAACCCTAAGGCCTACATCCTTAACCGCAAGCCCTGAAACCTTAAATCCTGAATGCTGAAGCCTACATCCTAAACCCTAAGCCCCAAAACCCTAATCCTAAACCCTAAGCCCTAAATCATAAACCCTAAGCCCTATATAGGCCTTAAATCCTGGACCCCAAATTGATTCTGGGCTTTGGGCCTGCCATGGCCCAAAGCTATTCAGGCCACAAACCCTACAGATACCTAGAGCCCAAAAACCTTCCCCAGGGGGTTTACAGTTTAGGATTTTTTGGTTTAGGATTCACGGTTTAGGATTTAGGGTTTGGAGCTTAGGATTTAGGATTTAACGTTTGGGACCTTAGGATTTAGGGTTTCGGGCTTCGGGTTTAATGCTTGATGCAAAGCCGGGTCGCCAAGTCTACAAACAATGCCTGCCTTGGTAAAGTATGTAAATATTACCTGCATTGAGATATTTGAAGCTGTAGGGTTTTCCTTACTGTTCGTATTCCTCAAGCCTCAGCACCGAGGGTCTTGCCTTTGAGCCACCCTCATAAGCTCACGTCGATGGAGAATAACGCGCTCATCTTACCTTGCTCTCCTTCCTCCCTAAACCGTGAACCCTAAACCCCACTCCGACTCTAGGAGAGTGGGTCCCTTCATGAGGACTATATGCTACAAAAAGAAATATCATGCTCTGAGCTTCCCTTCCGCCCCTTTTGCAGTGGGAAGCAAAAAGTCCACGAAACCTGTACCTGATTGTGAACCTGCGCGCATAAATCTTGAACCCTAAAGCTTGAACCCCCACCACAATGGGTTCAGGGCTTAGGGCACCGGCCACTCTTCACGTTCTCTGCTAAAATCTACAGTCTGAGTCCCAGTCCGAAAAAACCCTTAGCCCTGTTCTTTGCCCTATCTCCCAAAAATATCCTGAAAATTCCCGGCCACAAACTCTTCACCTTCTCCCTTAAACTCTGAAGGCCCTAAAGCCCAAACGCCAAACATCAAAACTCTCCACTCTATGCCCTGGAATGCCCTGAGCGGCAACAATCTCAAACTTCTGGATGCATCCCTCGAAACCCTTCTCCCTTTGTCCTGAACTGGGGATGCTCACAGAGCGGGGGCACGAATCACAGCTGTCACAACTGCGTGCAGAGTAGACTGTTTCGGGTTCAGGGCTTGCAGTGTAGGGTTTAGGGGACTTGGGACAGGAGGTGGCTTTAACTTTACCGCGGATAATGGAGACTTAAATGGAAAAGCAAATCGAAACTGCAATGGAAACGGGTTCATAAGGAGATATAAATTGTAGGATTAGCTTCTTACTATGCATGCTTTTGTTCCCTGCCAACCAGAGGTAAGTACTTGGGATCATGCAGAGGCTTTAGAGTCCGGCATGAGAAGCATTGGGTTTGGAGGGGGTCAACAGTTTAGGGCTTAGGGCCTTGTCATTCGGGCTCTCCCCCTCACCACTATCTGTCAACACACACTGTAATTGCAAAAGTATTTGCAATATACCCCAAATATACTCCCGATGTATGACCGTTAGGGGCAACCTAATTCCAGGGCCTTAGGGTGCTAAGGGTCATGCAGGATGTAGTATCAATCGTGGTGCCTATACATAAATATGTGGTAATTTTTCAAAAGAGTGTAAGATTTTGCAAAATAGGGAAACACGTAAACACAAGTTCTTCGTTCATCTCACCTTGTTTTACCGCATGGATGTGGCTGCAAAACACCCCACACCCACACTCCATGTCCTATGCATGCTCCACACATCTCGACAACTAGTCCTGCTAATCCCAGCAGAAACATCCTTGCGTAGGTCCCATCGCCGAACGAAGCCCCGATACTTGGAGGCCCAGGGGGATTTATAAGCAAGTAAGCAAGTCAAGCCATAAAACCCGTGCTTCGCCCCAATTACATGGAAAAGCGACAAGGTTGATCCTTCTGAATCCCCATGCTGAACGGCTCTAAATCCAACCGGAAACCAACTACGCCAGACCCAAAACCGCGACTGAAACAACCAGGACCAGCTTAATACGAGCGCTTGAATGACCAACCGCAGCCTCACAAAGGAGGACTCTATGCGGCAATGCTCCGGTCCCAATGCTGGGGGTTTTTGGGGGGCCAAAACCCTAAACCCTGACTTGATCTGGACCTCAACCCCCATCTGAGAAATGAGACAGGGCTGGCTGGCATGCTTCAAGGCAATCAGCTCCCCAAATTAGTTCAACTGTCAGTAAACAAGCGTTCTACGGCATCCATGAAGCGACACCCTAAGAACAATTCACTTATTGCCTGAAGATCCCCACATATTCCAGGGTTTTTCAAAGTGTAGAACCCACTGAAGCTGGACGTCCCTGCCCGATGTCTTATCTCTCTGGCCCCGAACTGCACCTTGTGCAGCAGTGCACGCAGCAGTCGCAACCTTTGCTGCTGTGTGCCAAGCTTCGTACAACTATCAGACTGGAGACATAGGCAGTGAGGAGGTGATTCCTGCCCAAAGCCCAGAAGATTAGGATTACACAGACTTTTTCTTAGACTCTCGTAAAACTCCCCCTGTTCTTTCCACCCTGCGGTTCATGAAGCTATCGGCTTCGGGTTGGCATACATAGCCTCCACGGGCAAAGAAGCTAGGCAAAATTGAATCGAGCCAGCGATGCTGTCAGCCGCAGTGATAGAAAGAACTGAAAGACTGATACTAGGAACCTCCATTGCGAGCCACAAAGACGGATGATGAAAACCCAACAGTTATATGGTTTAGGCGGATCCTCACCCTGTAATAGTGGTATAATAGGAATATAGTAGGAACCTACTATATCACTATTCTCCCTTATAGTCACTATTCTGGGCTAGTATCCGCCTTAATAATACCGTTTCCAGTATAACCGAGACCCCTAATCAATAAACCCCCTCCCCTTCATAGGGATCATCATAGGGATCCAAATATTCAGGCCCTTATAAAAGGAGGGGGTTTATGAATCATGGGTCTACATTACACCCTAAACCCTAAATAGTAGTTTCCATTTGCTTTTCCATTATCCCTATGTAATTCCTATATATCCCCACTATTTACCCTTTAAGGAGTTTTCACTTTAGCTCATATCGTAGCATTTCTGCCGGGTAGCAGCACACAGCAACAAAAGGGTAAAGTCGGTTGAATTAGGGTTTAGGGTTTAGGGTTTAGGGGTTGAGGGTTTAGGGCTTAAGGTTTAGGGTTTAGGGTTTAATTGCAGACTCTGAGGTCCGCTAGCAGTCCCGAAGGGCATTAACATAGCTCTGCCCTGGAAGTCTCCCAGAATTTAGGGTTTAGGGTTCTACGCGGCACTTAGGACCCCTACCAAGGGTTAACCCTTGGGTACCTATAATAGGAGTATAAGGGAATCCCAAAGGGTTAAGGGTCTAAGGTCCAAGCTAAGTCCCAAGGAGGGCTTACGATTTAGAACAAATGCTATAGGCAAAAACTGAACATAATGTCAGGACATCCATAGCATATGGCCGTGTCTCCATGATGTCCTGGGAAGGACCGCGTCGCTAAGGGCGCATGGGGAAACTCTATGAAGTGCCCGGGGAGCCCAATACCCCTGAATTAAGGAATATTCCCCACATGAAATTAGTCTAGTATCATGTGGGGTATATTCTTGCAAATAAACCTGTCAAAGCCGATGCCATTAAGTTGCAATCCGTGCACGCTCTTGCCCTTGGATGCATGCTTTCAGTCTCCGCAAGGGTTTTACGGGGCTTGAGGGTGTAGTGTTGAGGGCACAATAGTTACCAACATTTCCCCTTCATAGCTGTTATGTGGCTATCGCGCAATGGACGCCCTGACCCTAGCTGAATCATATGTCTACTGCAGGGCCCTAAACAGCTGCCGATCCCGTTTTGAGGTCAGTTTGAGGTACCTCATCACCCTAAACCCTAAACTCTAAATAGTGTAACGCCCCTTTTGGGCTTTTTAGCCCGCTTCCAGAAAGATGCCCCGCTGGGATCTAAAAATTCACTGGGTCCCCTTTGTTGGCGGGGTCCTATAATCTGAATTGGCCTCAGAACCCCACTAAGCACTATTACTTGTTGGTTGCTAGTAGGATTAAAGTCACCAGCAAGAACACAATATTTTGGAGGCCCCTATAGTAATAAGAAGGACTGCAACCTACTAGCGTCTTGTAATGGGTGTCCTATTAACACTAATGCTGGCAGTAGTCGTTAGACATAATAGTAATGTAGCAACAGCAGTACTAGTAGCAATTATAAGTACAGTCGTAGTATATTTAACGTTTCGGCTTCCGTTCTGTTGTTGGCAGGACTCAAGAGTTTAGGGTTTCAGGGTTAGAGGAGCCTGCTATCACGGACCAAGACCAAGCAATGCGGGCTCGCGGTTGTAGGGCTTAGAATATAACCCGATACAGCCCAATATAACCCTGCATAACGCCAGATAACCCGATATATCCTGGTTAACCCTGTGTATACCTTAGGTTTTCAAAGCCTTGGCCTTTCGAAGAGAGATGGTGGTCGCCTTCTCCAAGTTGACAGCCAACACTCGAATTTTCTTTCGGGTCCTGCTATAGCTATCTTTTTAACCGTACCCATAACTTCACTGTACCATGGTATACGATGCCACATGGTTCTGCACACCGGACCTGGAATGTATTTGGTCAATCCCCTCCATAGTGGTCCTTAATATGGAGTTAACAGGGTATAGGATTTAGGGTATAGAGTTTAGGGGATAGGGGCAAGCGAAGAGTCAGGGTCGCCCATATGCTGCCTGAGCCGCCCATCAAATCCCTCTGGGGCCCTTACACTCTCCATACGTCCCCATGGAATGTAGTTACCAGGCTCTATTGGGGCAGCTAATGGGACTGTAAGCCCTGCTCAGGGTGAAGCCCCTGGTAGATTGAAAGAAGCCCATTTCCATAAACATGCTTTGAGGTTTACGGCAGGGTTTGGGGATTTGGGCTTTGGGTTTGATATTCATGGTCGACTGAATGGACAGTTATAACATCTACTGTCACGCGGATTCCTACGGATCACCTAGCTTCTCGCCAGGCCCACAATGAGATCCTACTGGACGTGGTTTAGGGTTTAGGGTTGATTCTTATCTAGCCTTGGATAGTCCCCATAGCACCTGCAACGGTTGCTACTACTCCCTGGTGATTTATAAGGAATGGGGGCAGGGGGTTTTTGAGCACGACATACTATGAAGGATATAGAGAGACCACTACGGGAATCCGTCCCCTGCATCCCTATTAGGCACCAGGGAAACTGGTGACTATAACTCTACGTGCCACTTTGGACCCCTGCTAAGGGCGTGCCTATAATAGGAGTATAAGGTAATCCCAAAG
>CAJNIZ010048022.1:16600-34223 GCA_905231905.1 Symbiodinium pilosum | reverse complement strand
AAGTAGTCTTGGTGGTAGCACTTGAGTGATTTCTGATACGAAACGACCACCAGGAGCACCGAAGGTGCATCTGGGACACCAGACAGAGATGGGGAATTTCGCCACTGTCAGAGATTTGGTTGGAAAAGGCGCGCTTGCAGCTTCTGTGTTGCGCTAGGACAGCAGATCTGTGCTGGCTTTACTTGAGCGATTTAAGTTGTCTCCCCGGCACCATTTTCACCATACATCTTTGCGATCACATGGACAACCTTCATCCTGGCAAGACATGCATTTGTTGATATGCATGCAACCATGCTGCGTTTAGGATAGGGAATGGGGTCAATTTGGAACGCGAATTGCAATCATTTGAACGCGGACATGGAGATCAATTTGAAATGCGGATCAGTGACTGTCTACATGGTTTCCGGGAGTTGCAGGGTTTCCATGTTTCCTGCTTTTTCCATGGCTTCATATGGCTTCCATATTTCTATGATTTCCATTGTTTTCAGAGTTTCCGTGTGCAGCATTTCAAAATGTTAATTCTTTGTCTTCAATCCAAAGTCAGCTTCGTAAACAATTCGAGTGTCTTGCCTGGATGGTGGGCGCTGGGTTGCAACTGTGGCTTGGACTTTGCATGTTCTGTCGGAAAACATGTGCAAAGCATTTGCACATGCTTACAAAACAGTTTTATGCGTTGGCTCCAGCGCTCATTCTGAAAGTGCGACCGTTGCTCTGCCGCTTGGCCTCGCATTGGAAATTGGATAAGCTGGTATGCTGAATTTCTTAATTATCTTCCGCTTGCCGCAGTTCGAAATACCACCTCGCCAAACCTGCCGTGTTACAGGAAGTTTGGACCTTGGAACCCTCATCAATTAGGCTCTAGGGGCGGCTAGGGTGCGTGGAAGTGGGTGCAACTTCTTGTGGCTGACTCAAAGCCCTGAACGTCGCAAACATTGAGCTGCAGGGTCAGATTTTGATATGCCGACGATAATTTCGCATAGTTTGACACAGATGACTTTCACGCTCTTGAGTTGCTGAACCTGAGGTGCCGACATGCAGAGCCTCCTTGCCCCCCAGCTTCAGGAACATCGGGTGTGGCATGCCGCCGCTGTTCGTTGTGTTGTTTTTTTAGATGTTCTGGTGCAGATCTGGAACATTTTGAAACCCATGCTTGACACACCCAGGCATTCGTATTCCTTACTGTCGGGGCATCATCGTCCCATGCACATCTGCCAGGCTGGCATATGATCATTCAGCTGTTCCTGCGAGCATGCTGCCTTCAGTTTCCTGTAAGTCGGCTACACATGTCGATATTCAACAGCTCCAAGGCAATGGGGTCAGGGTGTCAAGAGCAAAGTTGTAAAGACCTGGAAAAGAACTAGAAGAAATGAGAGACACAAGGAAGGAGAAGGCTCCTAAAGAAAAGATCGGCCTATATCGGCTTGGATTGCACAGCCCGGATCTCCCTAAGGTTGCAAGCCGAGAAGCCGGAGAGCGCTCCACACTCACTCGCTCAATAAAGATCATGGGCACCCACAACCTAACAAAACCATTCCCGGTTATTTGAGGGGCTGCGCCCAAGAGCGCTTGGATATGAGAAATCTTCCAGCTGACGCGTTCTTGGACTGTTTCCGTGCGCTTGTAGAGAGGCCGCTGCATATGGCTCTCGTATGCAGTCCTGGGGATTGGTGCGCGCAAGCCAGCGACGTTGGGCCCCCGCCTGCAACCGTCACCGCCGATCACCGACAATGCGACGTGATGCGAAGCGCTATGACAGTCAAAGCTTGCGGAGGCCTCTGAGCTCCAACACGAAGAGAAGTGCTGCACACAAGTTCACCATGTGCCGCATGCGCTCATGCTTGCGAAGCACAGAAGAATGGATACGAACTTGGTGGGGAATGGGTTCCTCTGAGTCCAGAACGCACACAGGAGATTCTTGCCATTCGTGTGCGGATGCGTGAGCATGTGTGGCTGCGTGTATTCACCGTGCTCTGCGCAATCTTGGACAGGTGAGCCGCGCGCAGTTCCCAGTTCAGCTTTATTGCAGGTAAGAGCCTTGGCTTCACACGCTGCCCTGCCAGAAGTGCCTTTAAGAGTTGTGGTTCGACGGAAGGTTCGGACGCGGCACACGCTGGAGCTTGGGGACATCGGCAACGGCGTGCCCAGAGGCAGGGGACAAGAAGGGCTCTCTCTCTCTCTCTCTTTCTTTCTGACGGTAGGTTGCAACGGAAAGCTGTCAATTAATGCGTCGTGCGTCCAGCAGAGCCCAGGCGGAAGCCCTGAAGTTCCTGAAGATGAAAAGGCTCAGCAGGCTCCGTGTCATGGAACGCTGGCTTTACGTGGGATTTGGTGGAGGTCAAAGAGTTGGCACCTCTGGGTCCCTTGTTTGAGCAGTGCCGAGCTCGCAAGAAGAAGCAAAAGGTGAGCAAAGACGAGGACAGCAAAAGGCTCAGCTTGCTCCTTCCTTCACTGCTGTGGTTTTGGCGCGCCGTCGTTGTGAAGGACCACGGCAGCGGCAATGCCAGCGTCAGTCTTCTCTCAAATTCACTTGGAAAGCAAGCCACGGCGTGCAACTTGGCCGGCAATCATTCAATTCGACGGACCACCTGTCCTTCGCAGCTTTCCTTATTCTTCTTGTGGTTGTTATATGTTGTTATTCTTGTCACTGGCTCGAACAGTCGATGGACTTCTTTGGCAACTACACGTTAGCCTTTCGAACCTAGGTTCTATTCAGCAAACTACTTTGGTGAAATTTGCCAGCAATGGCGACGCCATTCTCAGCTGCTGTGAAGCAGAACGGATCCTCGGATTAGTTTGTTGCCTCGTGGTGTTTGGAAGTGTTGGACAATCTTTGGACGTGTTTCCATTTGGCGGCCCAAATGGCCTCCGCACAAACCGTCCTCCAAGCTAAGTTCCGATCGTGTCAGGACTGCCTGCTCGGGCTGTGCGCAAGTTGCTGGATCCAATTGCATCCACTGTGCTGGTGGATCCTTGTCACAACTCGCCATCTTGCCAGTTCTGTTTTTGCAGAGGTCTGTGAAGCCTCGTTCGGAATGTGAAACGGTTTCATCTCAGCTGAGGATTTCGGAAAGGTCCTCATGGGTGCATTGCATGTCGGGACATCCCCGGTTTCATGGATCCTTCTGGCCACTCTTGCGCAGACTACGTGGCCCGCTAGCTGGATTGGAGCATGCAGCATGTAGGGAGATCAGGTTCCAGCTTCTGAGGCCCACGGGATCTGCCAGGATGGCAGCAAAAGTCTGTCTGATTTCAGCGCCAAGATTGACGCCCGTGTCGCCATGGCAGAGTACAAATACAACGGCCACGTCGTTCTGAAATATGTGAACAGGTTCATGCTTTACGTAAGAAACTGATATCGCATTTGGCCTGACTTGTGGTGGAAGTTCAGGACTTAGCGCCGTGGAGGCTTGCTGCGCTTGCGGCGGCGGTCTACAAACCAGCACTCCCTTCACATACTCTGCAAACCTCCAATCCTTTGTTCTGGGCGCGCCGATGAAGGACGGTTTGCAAGTTGCGCGAGCTGCGTGCTATGCCAAGCGTGCTAAGCAGCTGCACCGGCTGTTCCTGTTGCAGGACCAGCCCCATCCGCGCACGGCTTCCAGCTACCGGGTGGCTGGTGTGCTGGAAGGCTCCGGATGCGATTTACACTCGATCGGTTTGCGCTTCAATGCCGAGACGGGCGAAATCTCCGGCACTCCCACTGCAGAGGAACCCATGGAGGTGGACTGTGTCATCCAAGCGGTGCAGGATGAGTCGAAAGGCTTGATTGAAAACAGCAGTGTCACTCGCTGCAAGGTTCAGCAGCAGGTTCTGGTTGCTAAGTTGCTGCTTGCTTGCCAAGTTTCACTCTTCTGTCCAGTTGTCGCTGCCAACGTTCGCTCTTCTGTCTGCATAATTTTGTAGCTGTCACATCTGCAAGCGAAGGTGAAGATTAGTTTGCAGCACTTCAGCTATGCGGGGAAAATCCTTTCTTTTCCAACGGAGAGCCCCTACCTACCGCGCACATCCAACGGTACCTACAGCAATTGGCGTGTGGCATGTACACCACACACCCCGTGGCTGACGATCGATCAGCACACAGGAGCTCTTACATCATCAAGCATTGGAGCATCCCGGCCAAGACCAGACAAACACCTTGGAGTCGCTTCTCTCCTCTTGCCCAGGTACCCGATGCTTCTGTTTGCAGTGTCTCGGTGTACAACGGGACGGCAGACCTGATGCTGACCTTGCCTGTCGTGGTCCCCAAGCAGTGGACGGCGATGGACCTGCAACAAATGGTTATGGACAGAAAGGTGGCTAATTTGCAATCTCAGAAAGGTTCAGGAGCGCAGGTGAAACGCGAGTGGCTCCGAAGTTAAGGAGTCCGTGGGATCTGTCTTGGAGCTTGTAGCGGGACGAGCCGTGCCTCCGGTGGCTTTAGCATCTGCAGATGGTGCCTCGGCTGAGAGCCCAAGATATTTGATGCGAGGCCTTAGCCTTAGCTGCTAATAGTCCATGTTGTGAGATCTGAGGCTCGGACCATCTCACTCCGCCAGTGGTGTTCTATGCAGCCTGCGATGGTGACGAACACGTTTCTTTCGACATGACGACAGGTGCGTCAGGGCTACGTGTCGACAACATTCCATGACAGTCAAAGACAGCACGTGGAAGTGGTGCTTTGCCTGCGGCTGTCTGCTTGGTTCAGTCTACGTTTTTTGCTGGCAGGTGACGTCCTGGTGCGTGGCCACGTTGCTTTCCGCCTGGGGATGCTGAGCGGTGAGTTCACAGGCCGATGGAGTATCCTTGAGCATTATCAAGCCCTTGGTCCCGGAACATTGAACAGAAGAGAATCCTCAAGGTGGTTGTTAGGCATTCCCCAAGTCACGAACGTTGGACCTGCAGTGTCTTGCAGAAAAATGACGTCGGGCTTTTGTGGAGTCATTGGTTGGGCAAGCATCAAACTTTCTCCTGTCGCAAAGGGAAAGAACCCTCAACGAGAATTGCAAGAAGGAATCACCGAGGGATAGAAAGCAAAAGGCCAAGGTTTCTCGAGCAGGAACAGGAACAAGTACACCTGCTGAAGCTTGACGAGGTCCGGGGAAAACTGAACCGCCGGAGCTTTTGAGACTTAACTACTGACCTTATTGCCACGGTTCTGCTTTTGATTGTCGTTTTCTCTCCATTATGCTCATTAGGAGAAGCACGCTTAGTACTGATGCCGGAGTGATGACTGTTTCCGTGGCACTGGCGGGCTGTCTTTTGCGCCAGCCTGCGATGTTCCCGGTGGCTCTGCCCCATGCGGATCATCGGTGTTGGAGCACAGTGCACGCGAGGCATCCCTGACATGGGCATCCTGGGTAGTTGCAGTGCTTCTTCTCGCTGCAAAGTTCAACTCCAGCAGCTCTGAGCAATTTGTGCCGACACTCTTTGTGGATTAAAGTTGTCCGTGACACTTAGACGTTTGGCCAAGGTGCACGATCTTCGGGGAGTTGGCCTTTCAGCCTCCGGGATTGCCCAAGTTTCTCAAGCACAGCATCAGTGTCTCTCAGAGCCAAATTCAGCGCAGTTAGCGATTCTGCGGTACCTGTTTGCAACCTTGGAGCGGCCATCGCGATCTGAGCACTCTCTCTGCTCTCAGGTGGTCATCCGGGATGACACTTGCTGGCATCACGTCTCAAGTGCTGAGAACAGCTGGACGCGACTCTGGCAACTGGAAGGCCCACAGTGCACACGAAGCACACACAAGTTGCACTTTGAAGTGCCGGCATGGACCAAAAGACCTCCAGGAAGCGGAACTTGTCGCAGTCGTTGCCCGGCGCTGAGTTCCTTTGAATCTGTTAAAAGCTCAAAGGTCCCCTGACTCAGGCCGGGCATCGGCAGGCTGCTCTGCGTACCAGGAGGAGGCCTGGCCTGCACGTTTAGCAAAGATCAGCCGTGCCAGAATCTGCCTCTGCTTGCAGGCATCTTCGTGCTTCTCCGTGCGCTCCGTGGCTTCGGACTCCTGCCCGGCAGCCTGTGACGCGGCTAGCACACCAATGTCCTCACCGGGACCCACCGGTCAGGGAGTCTTTTGAGACCTTATGTTGGTTTTATGTGCTGCCTAGGTTCTGCAGTCATACGGTCCTGCCTCTACTCGATGGAAAGGGGGTGTTGGAGCAGAATCTTTCGCTTCAGTTTTGCCTTAGGCCCCATGTTCACCCTCTTGCACAGCACAGGCACAAAACGACAGATTGAAGCATGCAGCGGAGCAAGAAAGCAATAGCAAACCAGCTCAGTCCACTTTTGGACATGCTCATCCCGGCAACCCAAGCATGGCCACAGCAACATGCCTTAAAAGTGGGGAGCATTTTTCTGTGCGCGATCCTGCCGAGGCTTTTGTGACGGGGGCAAGAAGTGCGGGGGCTGGTGCACTCAGGAGAGGCTGCGAAGCTGCAGCGTAGCAGCAGCTTTGCAGCTTCCGCGCTTCGGTTTCTGCATTGAACTTGCAAAGCTTTCCAGGATGGCGCCTGCGTAACCTCTGCATCCAATTGGGGACTTGACTGCCGCGGTTGTGGCGTCGCAGAGTTTTCCAGCGCATGGGTTCGGATCAAAGATTGTGACCTGGCATGGTGCCATGGGGCTGGCACCATGTGTGTAGACTTTTTTTCTTGGTTGCTTGAGCTCTGTTATTCCCAGCCAAACCCAAGTATCAGTGGAAAAGGGAGCGGGCTATAAGATCCAAGGTGACGCCCTGAGCAACTGTCTCGCTGTGTCGAAGAAGGGCGGTGGGGCTGCCTTCTTGGATGGCGTTTACTGCCCAGCCACCGGTGAGCCACCTGGAAGCGCTCAAGAGGCTTCAGAGCCAAAACCACTCAAAGCTCATGACGCATTTAGCCAAGGAAAGATGGCCTGCTCCCCTACTACGCGAAGCCAGGCATCGCATGTGCGGGCTGAAGGGGTGATAGCAAGTGATAGTGGGCAACTTTGTATCGATATGGAACTTGGAGGATAGAATCTTCTGGTGATTTTTTGATGCCTTGGCCTTTGCTGGAGCATGAGAGCTTCAGATCCAAAGCTCTTTGTTTAGCCGTCTCTTCTTATCATGTTCATGCTTTGCATCGAAATGTTTTTGATTCTGTTCTACGGTTTATCTTCAATTTTTTGAGTCCTCTCACTGCGTGGAACAGGTGAGGTGCAAGAGGCCACCTTGTACCTGTCCCCCTGGCAACCTTCGAGAGAGACGCACCAGGGTTGTCCGACAGGCCGCGACAATGAGCTGCCCTGCACATAGGGTCAATTCTGCACAGCATGTTGCCTGTTGCACCGGCATTCTCGCTCGGACTCAAGTAGCTGCATCAAACTTAAAGAGTTGTCATTCAGAAGGGTGAGCTTCTGGATCTTTGGGGATGGAATCTGGTGGAGATTCCTCACGCTTTTCGATTTTTCAGGCATGGTTTCGCAGGATTTGGGCATGCAATTTTCAGGTAACAGAAATCAGGCTGTGGGTGCAGGCGTAGCCGAGTTTTAATGATTCAGTCGCTTCTTCAATCTGCATGTGCATGCCGCGACTTCCGCTTGAACCATGATGAAATTGAAGCAGTGGAGCAGCAGTTACACGGGCAGGCACCAGCTGGGTGATACGCCGAGCAAGTTCTCTGGACTTCTTTCAGAGCGAATACGTGGAGCTGCGTGGAGACGTGCTCGCCTGCTTCCACTCTTTGGGCCAGCTCGGCTGCAATTAGACATGCATAGGCCCACATTCACGCACTTTGACTCACCCCCAAAGGAAGTGATCACGTTCAACGCTCATCTCTCAAGCTTAATTGGCTGTGAATCCAAAACATTGGGTTTGTAACAGGCTTCGGCGGCCATTCCGCGACATAGGTTTGTAACAGAATCTCCTGGCTTGCGACAAGCACCTTTGCGACAAGGTTGTTTTGTAGGGCATACCTAGACCAATCATTCGCGACAAAGATATGTAACAACAGGCCGCGACAAAAGGGGTATGTAACAGGGGTGGGGGGGGGGCCGCGACAAAACGGGGTTTTGATTCACAGCCAATTAAGCCTGGTTTGTTGTGAGGAGGTTTGCCCGGTAACTCATCAGCAACACTGGGCGTTGCTGCGCTGCCTTCCGCACAGAAATGCCCACTGGATGAAGAGCGAGGGAGGGCTGTTGTAGGTGAAGAGAGCGAGAGTCCCTGCAAAGCGCACGCCCAGCTTCGACTGTGCACATGCCACACAAGGCCAAACCGCAAGCAAGTCCTGGAGCATCGGAGATGCAGTGCTGGACGAAGTGAAGTCTGACTTTCACCTTACAATCCTTGATGCGAGCTATGTGGAGAAGCGTGCTCAGGCTAGGGGACCCATGCTTGTGGAGAACAGGGTCAGCCGCGGTGGCAACTTAAGTGCTGTAAGGCATCGCCAGCTGACGAAGTGCATATGGTGCCAGTCGCGCGGACGTGCCTGCATAGAAATACATACAGCCATTGAAACAAGCACGCATCAAGGAGAACTGTGATGTAATTTTGTACCCATGTCCCAGGTGTACCAATCCGTTGGAAGAAAGGCGTGCAAGGCAGAAGAAGGGAGAGCAGAAGGATGAACTGACCAGCGAGGAGCCAGTCTGCTTTGCAGTGCATTTTTGAGTGCTGGATGCTGGTGGCAGTTCTTCAAGTAATCGCTGGCTTTCAACTTTGCTTTCGTCCCTGCCCCTCCCAAGATGCTTTCCCGTTTCCTCAACACCACAATTTACATACTCTGGATTGTAGCAAGCCCGGCTCGTGAGCTGGAGAGGAAGCTTTCGTGTTCGACGTGCTGTGCTTAGAATCCGGCCCAGCTCCGTGCTCCGAGCCTCCGTGCCGTGCCAATTTGAAGCCCAGGATCCCGATGCCCCGAGCGGTGTTGGACATTTCTACTCGCTCAACCCATGCCATCCTGTTGCATTTTGGGCTCTCGTTTTTGCTGCATAATTACCTGCATCCCGTAGGTTTCCTGGCATTTGCCACCTAAGGCGAATGCTTCAGTGGGCCGTTCGGAGCAAATCCACCAGTCACGGAGGCAACTTTTTCCATGAGCCTTGGAGTCATTAGTTGGACTTTCGATCCTTAAAGGCGGCAAGGAGGAAGAATCTTGGAACCAAACCGCTTTATCCGCTGCCCGGCCTGCTCAGCCCGTTTCCGCGCGTTGGCGTCGAAAGCATTCTCACGCCAATACCAGAGCTGTACGGGGCAACGGGGCTGTAATTTGTGTTTGCCAGGAGTCAAGGAGTCTGCACACACGCTGTGCGCTGTTCTACATGCGAATGACTGTTCAGGATGCCACCTGGAAGTGACAATGACTTTGTGCCTCCCAGCACATTGTTGGTTCTTTGGCTGAGAAGGCATCTATGACCGTTTCCTGTTTGATGTCGCTACTTGGTATACCCTGCTATGGTTCCAAGAAAGCGGGACCTGGAGATCTGAATCTGCTCACAGTCAGCTTTGCTCGGAGTAGGCTCACCGCTGCAAAGGTCTCCGGAAGCTTTTCCTGCGAGCCAGAATACCTGATGCTGTCATTGGTAGCCTGGCAGCAAGCTGCCTTCCAAGCCTTAGCAGTCCATGCCTTTGCACCGGTGTTAACAATCACCGGTTTATCACGTGACAGCCTTCTTATCCGGTATTGCCAGTAATTCCACCGCATCGTTTTGCCACAGGCAGCAGCTGCCGGTTCTTGAATGGTGCTGAACTCACAATAACGGGAAAGGCCTTGATCTATCGAAAAGCCTTCTTGGGACGCTTTTTATGGTGCTGTAGGAAGTTGGTAACTAGTAGCGTCGAGGTGGCAGCGCCGGAGCCTGCAGATGCCAATTCTGCAATCCTCAAACTTTGGGTAGAGGGGACTGCAGAACGGAATGCCGTATTGATCAAAACACTTGCACAAAACCCAACACTGATAGGAATCCCCCCGCTGCGATACCCCGAGTTGAAAGTTGCAGAAGCTACGCCAGTGCAAGTGCGCCTAGCTTGTGCAGCGCTATCTCGGGTTCGAAGCGCAGTTGCGCAAAAGGAACTAGGACCAATAGGAACCCCCAAACATCCATGGCATTCATTACATTGTACAATAAGTTTCGACGGTTGCTCACGTAGGGACAATTGTTGCATAGTTTTGCAGCAATCTGTTTAACCTGCACCTTGTTTAGATGAGCACCTGTAGGTTGGGGTTGGCGCGACAGGACCGCTGATTCTCTGGTGCTGCATGCATTCTGCACTCTGGCTCAAGAGATGACATGGAGAGTTTCAGCTGGCAGGATGCGAGACAGCTTGCCGAAGTGGAGATCACAACACAGCTTCGGAAGCATGTGCCTTCTACTTCACCGGCTCTTACACTGACGCCACTGAGCTGTGACAATTTGAGAAGATTGGAGCTTCATTTCATTTTAGACTTCGTGGCTTGGCCTCAGGTCACTGTCTGTCGCCTCTACAGCTCCTGCAGAAGTCTGGTCCAGGAGGTGAACAGCCATGGCGAGCTGTTCGGTGTTATCAAGACGAGGGCATGTCTCATTGCAGATCCCGAGTCGTGCCTTGGTGAAATCCCAGCGGCATGCTCCGCTGCTCCGCTGCTCCGTGGCTGTGAGGTTCTTTTTTGCTGGGCGCTTAGCACGAGATGGGACCCGGGATCAGGTGCAAACCCATGAAGCGCGAAAAGTGGCTTGCTGCTGGTGCTGACATTTCCGACCAATGCCTCTTCGAGGAGGGCTTCAAATGATTGCCATGCCATGAATCAGCTGACTTAGCCAAACGAGACGGTCTAATCTGCTGTGTTGAATCGACATGAAGGACCTGATCTCCCAGTGCGACGCAGCTTTGATCCATGGAGGTCACGGCATCTCCGAATGCGGCCATTGCATTTATTCAGAAATCTCATTCTCTCAGTGACCAGGAAGCACTGAGCGCGGCCATTCTACTAATCTGAGCATGACATCTGTGAGCTTTCGTTGCACCGTCCGGCCATCCGCATAGAGCAGTCAGTTGATGCTCAAAAGGTACCAGGTACCAACAGTGGCTACAATAAACGTGCAAAATAGCAACAGCAACATGAAAGAATCATAGCTACAACAAATATGTGTGTGCTTCTTTTGCTTGCTGTACAGTTGTTCAGTCTGTGCAGTGTGAGGCCGCTCTGTCCTTTAAGCAAGGCAGCTTTCAAGAATGAAGCGGCCCTTGCCATCACTATTCAACTCTGGCTCCATGATATCCGTAGGCGCAGAGCTGTGCACTCTTTGAGCACCCGAGCGAACATGAGCGAACCTCATGTCTTCCCGGGCCAGGTTGTGGCGATCGATATGCCGGCAGCCTGACAGGGAAGACTTAAACATTCTGGATCTTTAAGTTGTGGCTTTGTCATGGCCAAGGATTGAATCGATATGGAAATGACGATCCTTGGCAAGCAGAGAGCAATTTTTATCTAGAGAGATGCTCGCAAAGGCCAGAATGCCCATGCAAAGGTCCTGCCATCCCAACACATCATTTGCCAGGACAGTTCGGGAGGGGTGCTGGGCAGGGTTGTTGCATTCCATGTTCTGGACCTCAGCAGCTCAGCACTTCCGCTCTGCCAGGACGGAGAGTGGGTGGATCCGAAGGGTGGGCCGGGCCTCTCCGCTCTGCAGTGCGTGGCTTGTGCCCTGGCCTTTTTCACATTTGGAAGTATGCTTGTTTCTGCTCAGATTGCAGAGTCTTTCCAGCTTCCCCTTCATACGATATCAGAATGTATCCGCTCCAGATCTTCAAATACTAGACGATGTGACTAGTACTAGACAGAACCCAACTACAAGATGTTCCATGAGCCAGGTAGCCAGGTGAGGCAACCAAGGGCTTCACGCTGTCCTTGCAGGTCTCCGGACCACACCGGGAAGCAAGTCCAACAGCCTGATGGACACTCGTTGCCCGCAGCAGACTGCATGGATTCACTAGCTATTCACTCTGCACCTCTGATCCTTAGCTTCCCAGCAGCTTATTGCAATTGGCAGACTCGCACGCCGCCTTAAACATGAGCGGGTTCCACCGCTGGAAAGGACTTCATTGGCGCGTCGCAGCAAGAACGATGGTGGCTGCAAAGGCAGTCTCCGGGTTTTGTCTCCGGGCAGCAGCTGCGCTGCTGCTCTGAGCTGCTCTGTGCTGCTCTGTGTGCTGCCAGTTGTGGCTACTGGTTGCAGGCACTCGGTTGAGATCCGCAGCTGGAACAATCTCTGCTTGGCGAGCGATTCGGAGCAAACACAGCGAGCAGAGACGCTGAGATCCGCAGCAAAGGGGTGGCGATGCATGGCATGCGTGGCACGCATGGCGAGGCCCTGCCCACAATGCCAAGGATTACCTTCACTGACAACACGGACCTCCCGGTCCACGTCACCGCACCTTCGCACCGCCGCAGGCCCGGGGAGTTGTGGAGACTGGGAGGTAAGTGGAGCGCATAGGCGGCGGCACTACACGGACGAGAGCTACCGGCGGCGCTTCGTGGACAGCGGGGAGTCCTTTGGGCGGGTTGGCTGGAAGTCCGGCTTCGGCTTCTCGGCAAAGTTCTTGCTTCGTGGAGCTTTCAGTGTCCTTTGTTGGAGCTCTTCTTGTGCTTCCTTGCGTCAGTGAGTCCTCGTAACATCTTGTATTCTCTGCTGCAGGTGCTGCTATGCACATGAACTTTGGTTGCTCGTAAGAAAGATGCCAGTTTGACACTGCTGTGCTAAGTTTATGGCTGGCGCGGCACAGACGACGATTGCCGGTTCGACCAGCGGACGCAGGTTTCTTGCAAAGAGAACAGCTGCGCTGAGGAGTTTGAGGAGTTTTGAGAAGTTCTGAGAGCTCTGAGGTGTCCAATCATCTCAAGCTGGGATTCGAAGTGAACGGAAACTGTAGAAGGAGAAGGAGAGCCTGCTCCCACGAGAAATACGAAGACGTGCCTTCCATTGTGGACTCGATCCGCTATACCATCAGAGTCCCAGCTGAAATATGCTCTCCCCTGGCATTGTGCAGCTGTGCAGCAGCTCTACCCAACTTCTAAGGTTTCAAGGTCAGAGTGGTGGGGGACTATTCTGATGGATGGGGCTGGCCTGGACATTACAGCAGCTCCGCGTGCGCGCAGGCGTGAATCAAGATTTGTGCAGGTGATTTGAAGTTCCGGTCAGGTCATACAAAGAATTTGTGAGATGCGTGGCTTGTCATTCGCCAGCATGCATGTCAGCTTTGTTTTACTGCTAAGAGCAGAAAGAAGAGCACTGCATTTGGCCAGGACCGCTGCCTGGTGAGTGTGAGTTGCCCCTCCGGCCAGACCATGGTTAAGTGCGAGGCACAGCTACGGCTCCAGCACTGAGCACGAGATGAGTGAGAATGGGATGATGGTACCAGATTGTACAACGACATGGTTGTTCTTACTACGACAGCCTGCCTTTTGGGTGATCCCGACAAGTTCGGCCCATGTATTTGAACAGTGGAATGTTGGAGAGGCTTCAAGTCAATTCAACTGCAAACTGCCGCAAACCGCACGGCTAAAGCCATGCAAGTTTCAGGGGACTTTGAGCGCATCTGGAGGCTGTTCCAACTTTTGGTGCTGCCACAGCGTCCGGCGGTGTGCAGGTGAGCGGAAGCAGCTGCCAGGCCATGGAGCCTTTCTTTTGTGTGTTGTGATTCCTCATGGCTAAGCGGCGACTTTGTGTCCAGGCCACTGGTGGGAAGCTCGGGGCCGATGTAAAGCAAGGCCCCGCCCCCAGAGGTTCGACAGCTCGTTGCACTTTGCACAGCACTCTGCAAAGCATCTTGCTCTGAGGGTCATGGAAGGAAGCGAACAAAGACACCTGGACGTCATGGGCAAGTTGCCCTTCCGGCACTGTTTCCTGTCTGACAGCACGGATTGCACGCGTAGATATTTCAGATTATGTGCTCCTGTCAATATTTGGCTTACATTGGCTTACTGAGGGACCCTTAAGAGTGGACAAAGGGCCCTAAGTGGTAGGTAAGTACACTCCCGAAGATTAATATGTTCCCTAATCAGGAGCCAAGGTCATTGATTCTATCGGGAAATTTTGACTGTAGCTCAAGTAGAGGTTAGCCTTCTCCAGGGGGTGGTAGATCAAGCTCAGAATTGTCCAATTAAGTTGGTGTGGCCGCGGTTAACGATTGCGCTTGTCGAAAGCCGCACTGCTAGACACCTCTTGAGGTCGCCGTGACCCCTGCGGGCTTGCATGCTGGCCTCACCTTCGGCGGCTACGACTCAGCCTACTACCTGAAACTCATGGGAGATCGAAGACGCCGTTTGACGTATCATACAAAGACATGCCCAACTGGCCAGTTCTTGAAGTATATCAAGACCTGCGTTCCTCAGATGAGCTCAGATGCGCAGATGAGAAAGGAGATTCCGAATTGACATTGCTGCATTTTGACCAGGCTGCTGGAAAGTGGGACTCGATGGACATGGCCTACTGCACGAGTGGCCATCGCATAGATGGTCATTTCAGAGATGGCTGTGAGTCTCTTGCCCGTTAAGTCAGCATGGTTTCTACATCCAGCAAGCAACTTCCAACCAGCGAAGGCAATCATAAAGAGCTAGCTTTCATGAAGTAATAGTGTTGTTGGCAAGCCGTGCAACCCTGAACATGTCACGGACGTCGCCAGTACAAGACGAAGACGACGGCGAGTTGAGGTGCCAGGGGCCCAGGAGGGCTGCGAGATGCAGCTTGTAGTTCCCCACAACATTGGTCAGGGGTGTCAGGCTTTCACAGAATTGAGCAATTTCTTGAGGCATGCGCACGTGCAGTACGACAATGTTGCCGGCACGCGGAAAGTCACAGGAGCGACGGTTGGAGCGACTGCCTCGATGTTTCACAGAGCCTAGAAGCACTCCCCAGGACAGGAGAGGGGCAATGCAGACAAGGTTTGCTTTGAAGGTGGCACCTGCCGGGGTGACCCGGCTGCAAGTCCCGTGCACAGCATTTCACAAACCGCGTGTGGAAAGGCACTCATCATCTGTCCCACTAGAATCCCCTAGACAAGTGTTCACAAATGTGGGCCCCTAGTATTCGCCCTTAGCCTTTTCAAGGAGATTCATGCTTCTAGAATCTTTTAGATTTAGATGGTGAGGATGAATGACATGATCGGAGGTAAGGACATCTCAAGCATTCGATTACCGAGTTGTTCCCCCCTTCCAACTCACTCCTTCCAGTCATTGTCGCCCGTGGACAATGGTCGGACAATGGTCGGAAGAAGTCTGCCCATGCATCATGAAGAATTAGCTTTTGAAAGCGAGGAGTTATGTTGCTCGAACCGAGATCCTTCACTCTAGGGCCTTCTGGGTGCTGGAGCAAAACAGAGAGGACTGGGCCCAACAAGAAAAGCGCCTGAGCTCAGGGGGAACGTGATGAATTTTTGCGGGCTTCCCTCAGTGTGAGCCATGTGAGAGGCAACACCAACTCAGATTCCTACTCAGAGACCTGTGGCGAGCGAGGCCTTCTTGCAGGTGGGCAATCTTTGGCAGGTTTGGCTGCGCCTAATTTGGTCTTTGATGTTGGTCTGGTGAGCAGAGTCGCATATGGCCTTCGGGCAACACCACGTCCCGTGCGCAGGCTGGAGGGAATATGACCGGCGCAGGTCTATTCAGTGGATGTGCCGTGAAATTAAGCCGGTCGTGATGCCTTGTCTGCATTTCAGTACCTTTCCTGTGCGGCCAATTGAACACAGGGCAAAGCTTCACACCTCGTGACAGTTGAAAGGAAGAGTTTCGAATGCTCCTCCAGCGGATGCAAAGCTGAGTGCGCCCTAGCTGCGCATTGTTGTGCTAAGACGTAGCAAACCCTGACACAATCTCGACATAGAATTATTGAGGGTCATAGGCCTCTGAAGCAGTTGACACGGCTTTTGGGCCTTGGAGCTCAAGTTTGGGAAGCGGGACTGCCAGGAAGGGTTCTTCGTGTTAGAACTCCTCGTTCGGCTGGACAGAAACTCCAGCGACTTTGTCCGTGCGCTTTGCTTCGAGGTCGCATAAGCCATTCACGTGCAACAAGGCATCCGCTAGTGATTCCCGATATCCACACGCGGTTTAGCCGCATGCATTGCAGAAGCCGTGGCAAACGCAAGTCAGATTCATCGCGATACATGATGTTTTCACAGAGCCATCTTGCAAGATGCGGGCAAGATGATCCTGATTCTGAGGTGCAAACGATAAGTGCAAGATCAGACCCAACTGCATTAAAGCTGCCTCTTCTCAAGTGAAAGATGGCCCATCCAAAACATCAAGCGGTGGCAACAAGTGGACGGCAATGTCGGATACAGGGCTGGATTAAGCAGTGCAAGCTGTGTCTTTGACTTGCCAAGACCACAGCATCTGCAGAAGACACATTGCTGCTGGTGCTTGCATCAGGAGTGTCCATCGGGCTACAAGGTGCAGAGGGGCGGGCAGAGACAGAGCTGGTGCACAAAGAGCAGCTGTTGGTATCAGGGCTTGCTAGTGCGTAGGGGTGCCCGTTATTGCGTGTTAATTGAAACTATCCTTTGCAACATCCAGTTGCTACCTGTGCAACGTACTTTGAAGGCCGCGGGACTGCGATACATGCGCATCGATGGAGACATCAGAGGAGGAAGAAGCCCGGGTGGCAGCCACTTTCGCTGCAAGCTCGCGCAGAGTACTTTGGTTGTTGCAGCTGCGGTTGGGTTGACATCAAACGCCAGGTCTTCATCAAATCGACTGCTCCAACACAGGATGCAGGGCATTGAGCATGGGCAGGAAGATTACCATCAAGACAGCATGCGTCCAACATGCTGAAGTGACAGAGGGGAACTTCATCGACAAAAACCTGGGGTCAGGGTATACCTCCAAGTCTACCTGTCCAAGCGGCTTCAGTCCAATCGGCATCAGGCTCTTGCAATCCACTGAGCTATATGATACTGTGCAAAAGTGGCGCCTCGCCAGCTAGGGCATCGTTTCCTTTCAAGTTTCTTCAGGGAGAGAAGTTCAACGCAGAAACAAGATCGGCAGCCTGAGGCACTGTGACTCCTCCGGATGCATGGTGGAATGTAGTGGAGTGGGGAGGTGCAAAGTGCGTGCTATGTGTCTCTCAGCAATGACACGGGCACGCGCGACGTGCTCCACAAGCCACAAGAGCCTGGTGATCAAAAGTTCAACAGGGCCAGACTCACGATCCGCTCCGGCTTGTCCAGCAACACATCAAAGTGTGGCGTGTCTCTGCATCTCCGATAGCTGCTTGACTGCTTGAGAGGACTTCTGACAGCTTGTATAAGTCTCTGCAATCAAGAGGCAACTGACAGTGCCATGTTGAAGGTGGTAAATGTTCGAACTCCAATGGCGTGGCTGGTCCCAGCTCCTGCACGGTGGATTTCGGCCGGAGACGCCGGCGACGTCGCAGATCTCACACGCCCATGGAGAAAGTCTCGCGAATTTGCGCGCAAGGTGTGGCAAAGCTCAAAGTGTCCTGCGCTGAGGCTCCCTTGAGGCTCCCAAGGCTCCCAGGCTTCGCCTTCAAACTGGCTCAGGCACTTGGGAACGGCATCTGCTGAATTTCAGGACAGGGCATGTGAAAACAAGGAAAAAACATTTTTAGATGACAAACATCTGGGTTGCTAGTAAGTAAGGATCTTACGCAGAGTATATATATATATATTTCTGGTACCCCCCCCCCCCAAAGATCC
>CAJNIZ010048022.1:2313-16500 GCA_905231905.1 Symbiodinium pilosum | reverse complement strand
AAATAAGGAAATACATCCAATTTCACGGCCCACCTTGGCTAGTTTCCCACTAAACTTCTGTTGAAATTTGCTTTTACCCTAAAAACGGTGGATCTTTGCGGGGGGGGGGTGCATATTTCTTTATATAAGGAGACCATACTGTTTACCATGAATGTGATGGTAAGTTAGCTTGAGGTCCTTAACAGCAACCCAGATGAAGAAAGAGGTCCAAGTCAGAATCCAGGCTGTGCAAAACTCACAGCGATGGTTTTAACCACGGGCCGCCAGCATGGGGCCTGAATGATGGGGCCATATTATGTACCGGTTTAAACCACCCGTCAAAACCAACCTCAAGCCTAATTTGGGACTTATAGTTGGGACTCAGAGACAGGTAGGGGGCTATACTGGAGGCCGATGGTTGGGACCTGGCAAGAGTTGGCGTTCTGAGGGTCTTAGGCCTGAAGGTTGGGTCGTGGGACGCTGCTGGATTTTAAGTCGTTGCGGTTTGCTGGCAGTCTGACGGTGCGTTTAGTTGTAGGGTCACGGGTACCCTGACCGCTGAATTCTCTTTTCCAGTCGAGCCAGCTCAGACCTTATTCCAGTTGCATTACTGACTACATTACCGCGAATTCTCTGGAACAAATGCAGAAAATGCGTCAGAGAGGTTTGCAACAAAACAGAAGAAGCCTTCGCCTCCCTTTTGCCAAACATGTCAATCATATTTGTTGAAGTTATGCATTGCTATTCGTCAGGATCTCCGGCATGACTTCACCACGAAGACCTTGCAGCTCACAGCAAAGGAGTCAGGTAACGTGCGCCTACGCTTTGAAGAGACACTACGCCGACATGCCCAAGCCTCGGAAGCCTCCGTAACTTGTCCGCGGCACACTTGTTCGGATAGCTGAGGCGAGATTGTTCTTTGAGGATGTCAGCATCACGGACTCCGAATCTGATATGGGCAAGCAAAGCTTGATGATCGATGCAAGCAATGCGCCTTGCCAGAGTCACACGGTGGACAGTCTTCGCAATGCCCATGCAAGCTTAGGTTTGTTCCGGTAGTAGATGGGAGATCGAGATGCCGGCAACCGATGCTGGAGCTCTTGGCTGGATTGCCAAAAGTTGCAACATTGAGCACTTCCTGACAGCCCGCCCTGCACCCAGCAGATGCTGCTGAGGAACGCCTTACCAGGTCACGATCACATACGGAGACAGTCGACGAGCAGTCGACACCTCGACGTGCACGCCACTTCTCCGAAGATCTCGGAGCCCAGAAGTTTAAAGGGCTGACAGCCATCGCGTGCCATCCAAGGATCGGGACAGAGGGGCGCATGAAGGATGCATCCCACCCAGACGGGACCATTGCCAAAAACACCTTTGTGACCGTGGCAAAGACCGTCGTCATCTACGGCAGCAGCGGTCTTCCAGCTCAAGTTTTGCAAGTCGCAAAAGTTGAGTCCCTCTCCCTTTGCCTTCTGCAGAGGCAAGGGGAAGCTGGCATTCTCGGGGGAGCTTTCAGCGGGCTGCTCGGGAGTCAATAAGCCGCGAAGCTGCATTGCCCTTTTGGTTTGCAATTGAAGTGACGTTTGGGGGGCTTTCAAAACCTCAGGATCAGCATCTCCAAGCAGGACTCCGTGTTTTGGTCCGCGTGTGGCGCTGCTTTCAGCAAGGCCTGGAGCCTTGAGTCCTCCAGGCTGGGCAGCAGCAGAAAGGCAATGTAAAAGGCAGCCGCATGCGTGTGGTTTGAGACACCGTGAGACGGCTGAGGCAGGCCCCGGGGAACGTCCAGCTCGTCTACCGCAATCGACAAGCCGCCGCGTGCGTGGATCCGATGACTGGCAACATGGAGGACTGCGCGTTGGAGACAGATGTTGACGCCTGACGCGCATGGAAGCATGCTAATAGGTTCATATTATCTTGCTGCTGGAACTGCAAGCTTGACGTGTGCAACAGAGATGAGGGCACGGTTGTTTTTGCTCCAAGGGGTATCCTTGAAATTAGCCCCGAACCTATGAGCTCCCGCAGCGGAAGCTGCGCAGGGCAGAAGTTGGGACACACAGCTTCCTAGCCGCTGCTCAACCCTTAATGGCGAAAGTGCAGCAAAAGTGCTTGAGTTCGGGCATCTGCTTCTGTTAAGGAATCGCACACGAAACAAGTCTTCTCCTTGAACTACTTGGCGCCCCTTGCAGCGCGGTGGACCCACATGGCCTCCGGACAGAACCTGCCTTTTGGCTTGTAACTCAATGACGCGAATTGAAAAGCTTAATGTTCTGCCGTGGCTGACTCCAAGGCAGCCTGGAGCCTGTGTGCGAGCTCAAGACAGGCCAGGGGACGAGGGGCTACGAGGGGCTTCGGCAGACACCTTGCGATATATTGCAACTTTGGGTTAGCAGGTACCTGCCGCAGCTCAAAGTCGGCCAGCCCCTGGTGTCCTGCGCAAACGGCCAGGCTGGGCAGGCTGGTTTTGCTGGGCCTTGGCCACGCGGCGAAAGCTTTGCTTGGAGGTGCTCAGCTCCTTCTCCTTCCGCCAAGATAGCTCCTGCAACGGTGCAGACTACTTCCGCTTCCCGGCGACCGCTTCTGCGGTTCGAAGCGCGCCATGGGCTGAGCGGAGCATCCCAAAGCCTTTAAAGTCAGGCTACTTCTACAGCTGCACCACCATCGTCCCCGTGAAGGGTGCCTCGATGTGCACCCCGCACCTTGGCCTTTGGCACCATACGCCTGCGCTGGCAGCGCTGGTGTGGCATGTCTTGCATCTCATGCATCCGGAGGAAGACCACACGCTGCGTTGCCCACACAAGCAATTCTCCACACCTCTGGGAGCTGGACAGGCCGCTACCACAGGCAATACAAAGTCACCAAAGAAAGGCTGCTGATTCCTGTACCTGAGGCATGATGTGGGATCACAATGTGAAGCTGGAACCTTGCTCACGAAGTTCGAGTATAAGAGCTGCAATGGAGACGATGGTGTCTCGATTGATGTGACGCCTTCATTTCAAGGTTAACAGGTTAACAAGTAGGAAGGTGTCATTGAGCAACTTTGCCCTAGGCTGTAGCACTGAGACCCCGTCGCAGGCGCTGGTTATCATTATGCATACACTTGCTGTCCAGTGCAAGGCGCTGGACCCAGTGTGTAGGTCTGCGTCCCTCAGCTATGGGAGAAGCGCAATGCTGAGGTTTGGGCGAATGCTCCGAAGAAACAACAGAGTGGGGGGAGGCCGATTATTGCGTTTTCTACTTGAGAGCTTCAGAGGATGGCTGTTTACTTTTTGGCAGGCATCTCTCGGAAGATGTAGAGAGATGGCTTGAGGATGTTCAGCACGCGCGCGTGTCAGGTTGGCCAGAGAAGCGACCTGGCAGCCTTGGCGCACCACCGACCTCAGTGCCCTCAAGACCTTTGGATTGGAGATATTGGATGACTGGCTGAGGATTCTTCTTCTTCTGCTTGTGCTCGTTTCCTTGGGGTGCGAGGACAGCGGCTTGCAGCGCTTCCTCCTTGAGTCCAAAGTTCCGGAGGTTGCTCAAGGTGCTCCTCTCCAAGGAGAGGTCAGGTGCCGGGTCTGCACATCAGGAAGGCAAGGGCTAGGGGTTGCGATCAGAGTCGAAATGTGGTACTGTAGGAATTATGGCCAAGGAATTCCTGTGTAAACTCCGTGTCTGTTTCATTTCCTCCAGTGCCTCCAGTGCAAGCAGACCCCTGTTCTGAGGTACACCTTTGTCTGCTGCATGCTGCCGATGGCACCGCCTGTTAGTGTCAAGACGGGGCCACTGGATGATGGCCATGCATGGGAAGGCACACCAGAGTATACCAGAGTGGAGTTGGACCCTGCGCAGCGTAAAGTCGTTCGATGTTGCTCAGGCACATATTGTCCAGCAGGACGTAGCGAAGGTCGGGCCACCCTTATGCGAGGAAAGGCGTCAGCGCCGTATTTCTTCAAGAGAGCCTTGACGAGAACTTGCAGATTGCAAGTGCTGCAAGTGCTGGAAAAGCCCAGGAGAGGGCGTTTCATGTGGCTACCACAAGGACAAGCTGGCCAAGATTGTGGACGGCGGGGCCTACTTGCCCAGCACCAGGTCGGCAAGGCTCCCAAAACCAGCAGATAGCATCAATGTTGTGTTCAGGGCGAGTGCCCTTGGCACCTGCGGCCCAGTCTGCGCAGCGGCGCCGAGCTGCGATGGCTTCATTTGGACAGCCCTGTCTTCGGTACTGACGTCAATGCTCACAGACTGACAGAGCAGTATGCGTGATGCGTGACGTATGCGAGACAAGTTCCTTGGGTCTCTGCTCTTTGAATCTTCGTGCAGGATCGATGGGATTTGCGGCTTCCGCTTGGACACATCATACAATGTCATTGGGATTGCAAAGCAGCGTCCACCTGTCTCAAATTTAACACTTCTCATCCGGCCGCTAAATTGGTTTCCTCCAGGCGGGCTCCAACGCTGGGGCCGACTGCTACACCAAGGTGCCAGAGTCGCAAGCGTCGTGGCTGCTATGGGACATAGCATCACCTAAAGATCGCTGAGATCACATCGATCATTTGGAGATGAGTGATCTGAGCTGTTCATGTCACGGCCTGCTTCGACGATCCATCATCAAGCTTTGAGTTTACATGGATTCATGCATGCGCGCACACAAACAGGCAGCTCCTACTTTGAATGCTCGGAATGCCCTGTATTCAGGAGATGAAGATCAAGTTTGACCGTCTTGCTGGCCATTGGTGCATGATTTCTCACGTCCAGAATCAACTTTGCTCCTCAGCAAGATGCGAAGCCCTCACTGGAGTTGTGAAGAGAAGAAGAATCAAGGTACCACTGCGGATGTATCGCATCCACTTCAGCTACCTCCAGGTGGCGAAGGTCGTGTCGACTACTCCCCAGCCTCTGTGCTGAATGTGCTTTTTCCCGCACAACATGCTGTGGGAGCCCCAAAAAGGTACCCTTGATTTTGTGTTGCCAGTCAGCACTGAGGTTTTGCCAATGGACACTGAGTTTGAGGGCAATGGTGCCGTGGAAGTGGCGCACGACTCAATGGCTCAGAGCCTCCTAGGACGGTAGCTCAAAGGTTATGTTGACATGCTAACGACGGCATCGCGTGGAAATACGCAGTTGCACCAAGCATTGTCGCCTTTTTTCGCTCGACATCTTGCGTTCGTCGGCAAGGGTCCAACCGAAGATGCTACTGCAGGTGGCGTCGAAGTAGATGCCTCCAAACGACGCCACTGCTTCCTACTGCTTCCTACTGTCGCTACTGTGAGCCCTTAGGAGCCCTTAGCCAGCTTGGCGTGCTTTGGCAGGAACTTCCAATTCGGCGATGAGCCAAGCTGGGACCAACGGCGGGTTGGGAAACAAGAAGTTCAAGCGATTCGCCTCAAGCATGATGAGTTTGAACTATGGTGGGCATAGTGTCAGATGTTTCGCACATGTTGTGCCAAGGAAGTTGCCAAAGATTCCAGCAGCCAAATTCAACATGGCAAAGCTCCAGTTGCTGCATTAGATTGGGATGTGATGCATGTGGTATGCCTCTTGTACCTCCTCTCATCATTCAATCGCCCTCCAAGAAGCAAACAGGCATCAGCAAACCGGCATGGGCGCCACAGAAGCGTCTCTTTCGACACACATGAATTTGAATTTGTTCTGCTTTCCCACCGAGGTTCGAGATGGCGGAGTTCAAGCCTTTTGAAGGTGAGCGCCAAGAGCTTCAACAGCGTGGTGTGACGGAGGCGGCTGCTTGGCTTTGCTCGAATTGCCTGCCCTCAGCCCTTTCAGCAGGCGTCATCTCAATTACGTTAGAATTGCAGTTTCTGGACGACTCGATGTTCAAGCAGTGAGCCCAAGGTGTTGAATTGGAACCCGGAGCCCGTAGAGCCTCTCGGGCGGTATTTGCGCGACCACAAATCGCCACAAGTAAGCTAACTTCTCATCTGAGGTATGCTCCTCACTGCTTGGCCCGAGAGAGCCGTGAGATGATCACGGGTGCTGAGCCTGTCGGCCCGGGAGACCACTACCTCACGGTGGAGGTCACGTGCCAAGCAACGGATGCCTGTGTTCTTCGTGAAAGGTAGTCTGAAGAGTCTATCCCAGCCTTCGACCACGAGTCCGCCCGACGGTATTCTTGGAACCCGCAGGTCGTAAACGCGCTAATTTCGCAATTTGGCCGGCCAGGGCCTGCATGGGATGCAGACCGCATTTTGTGGGCGCGCGGAAGGGACAATATGAGAGTCCAAGAATATCATCCATGTGCCAGAGCATCCCTGCCCAAATGTCTTCTTTCGTTTCGTTGGAAGCGCCAAGCCATAGGCAGATTGATGGCTGTATAGTAGTGGAAGAGCTGGCAAAGTGCAGAGGCGACCCACCCCGTGAGGGCAGTCGGCTACGGACCCCGACATTGTCAACACAAGTATGGACAGACCCAGTCAGGTATGGACAGCGCTTGGCTGAAACTCTGAGAAAAAACGCCTTTTGACAACTTGTTTGCACGCGAAACCACAGCCCCAGCTCATGTTGTCCTTTTTTTTTAATTGCTGCTCTGGCATCTCGAACATTTCCATGTTTGATGATCCCGGAACTGCCACGCTTTAATGTTGTGCACCATGCAGTGCTCTTTGGCGCGCGTTTTAAATCTTGGGCTTTGTCCTTGCTGGCGTCATGAGACTCATGCTATATTCGTCTAAGGAGAGGCAAAAGGACGTCGTTGGTGCATGTTACCATGCCCTCGGTGCAGATGCCAGCGGGGCAGCAGCTGTGGAGACATGGGGCGAAGAGGGCACTCCAGGCTGCAGAAACACAGAGCCTTCATGCTTTGGTCATCAGAGTTCCTGTGGTGCCCCATGCTAGGGAAGAAGAACACAGATTGGCAAGAACCCTACTTTGCCGCCAATCCTACTTTCCCCGGTCTCACAGCCGACGCGGTCTGGGACTGCAGCACTCGCGACATCAATCGTGGATACAAGCTGGCAATGTGGGACTCAGGGGGGGGCGCTTTGGGTTGCTTTTAGGAGCTCTTATTGCATACCGCATGTCGCAGTGTGCACAGCAGGACCGTGAAGCCGATTTTGCAAGCAGCACCATCGAGGCTGGGGCGATCTCTAGTATGCGGCAGGTTCAGACGCACTCGCCAACTGCTGTGCTGCATTTTCACTTGCCTCCTTCAGGACTTTTCCGAGCCAGTTGTGACAGAAGCCTGCAAGAATATTCCTGGGACAGTTGCGCTGGCTGGTGCTATTGCTGCTTATGCAGGAACAGATATGGATACCGGAGACACGATTGCACGTGGCAGGCGTAGGTTTTGTTTGTTAGCAGCCAACAAGACGCTTGTGAGAAACCTAAGTTTACTCCGGGCGAGAACAGATTAATTTTGTGACATGATGAACCTGACCATCTCTGCCAGATGACAACCAGGAGACATGTGTGCGGCCGTCGCCAGTGCGGTATCTGCAGGCTCCCTGTTCGCCATTGCCCAGACGCAGTATTACAGGGCGCTGAGGTACGACGAAAGCGACTTCCAAGATTGCAATCCTTTGCAGAACACAATGGCCAAGGTTTACTGCGACCTGTCATGCGTTGAGGACGCAGTCAAGCGAGGTGACCAGAAAATCCTGACGTCTATTGGCACGTTGAACAGAAACATCCTTTCAGAGATGAAAGAGTTCTTCCACCACTATGTCACCGAAATCTTCGGTCGGTTGACACACATGGAAGACAAGTCCAGCCATGAGAGTCAACAGCTGAAGCGGGTCATGGACACTTACGCTCAGTCAGATCTGGACGCAGCAACTTAGTGCAAACCAGCATTTGCCGTAGCCAAGTAGTGTTTGTGTGAGCGCCTTCCTGACTTTAGGTGAATTCGAACGGAAAGCAGATCATCAAAGCAATGAACTCGCAGCACACCGCACTTAACAAGAATCTTGGCATTGCTGCCAAGCAGATCTTTGACCTCACGCACGAGGACTGTTGAGCGCAAACGGCAGCTGCGTCTCGAGCGCAAAGTTGCTTTACTCTCTTTCCGGTCTACTCATCTTTGCAGGAGCACAAAGTCATTGCCGCGAAGATGGAGCTCTGCACAACTCTAACGTGTTGTGAGTGTAGACATGCCCTGCGCGCACACATACATTAACACATAAAGACATGTAAAAACATGCTTCACACACAAATGTCTCCTCCTCCTCCTCGTCCTCCTCCTCTTGCTCTCTCTCTCTCTCTCTCTCTCTGTATCTCCCTCTGCAGCCTAGTGGACGCACGTTACAAGTTCACAGACCGACAGGCGTGCACAGGTGCTGCGGCCCTGCGCCTTCAGCTGGGCAACAATGGGTAGCTAATTCAGCTTTGCATCTAAGGATGCACATCTGGCTGCGACTTCTGATGCCATTGATAACTTGACGCTGGACTGAAAAGTGGTCCACGCCTGTTTCGATCCCTGCAGAGACGGAAAGGAATTAGGATATATCAGGATGCTTGCCCAAAGGCCCAGAGGAGTCGCAGATAAAATGCAAATCGAGCGCATGAGGTGAGCGGCTGAGCAGATACTGTTTGAAGCTCTCAGCCCTGGGCAGAGGTCTGCTTCGGGCTGAGAAGGCAAGCTAGCCGCAGCATGCTGCAGCTAGCATAAGCCCGTTCTCAGCACTGGTCATTATGCATAATATATATATATATGTATATCTGTGAAGTAGAACAACACGAGCTGTTGGTTGGCAGCTGGAGCATCTTATCAGTGCTGTCTGTAAGCTAAGGAAAGAGTCAACGGTGCAAGGCTTCCATGATGCCTTCAGCGAGTTCACCGAAGCCCTAGCACCGGAAGACACTGGACTGAGTTAGAGCCCTGCGCCAAACATCACACACAGCCAGAACAGTCTGCAAAGACTGAGGAGGGTGCAGGCCTCACGCAGTTGAGAGAAACCCACACGGCCGCCAAGCGAGCTTTGGAAGAGAAACCTTTCTCGGCATTCAGCAGAGTTCGTGGCTGCCCTTTTCGTTTTTGTGCTTCAGAATTCTCTGCCTTCTTTTTAGCAGGTGTTATATCTATTGGATTCGGTTGCTGCTGAAGGATATCAACTTGGCATCTGGACGGGTCGATGCACCGCCTCGGCTCTGCCAAGCTGGAGACTGCTATCACAGAAGCCACAGAACAGCGTTGCCCTCGTTGGCCTTGCTGTCTTAGTGCGACCTTGATCTATCTACCCACTGAACGTACCTAGCTATCTCCCCAACCACCTATCTACCTGCCCATCTTTCTAGGCATCCATCGATCCATCCATGCAGTCAAAGAATCACCTGCCTACCCACGCACCGATCTGTTCCGCGCAGACGCAGGAGCAAGTTGAGCAGGCCCTGCTTGCCCTGCGCAAACAGCTTGCAAACGCCTCTTGCTTGCAAGGATGCTGTAGGACATCATAAGACAGAAACGCATTGCCTTGTGCTCATGTCATTGTGCGCCGGCAGCATCAAGCATAAGTTCAGCGATGTCGCGGGTGGTGTGTTGTGGCTACTCACGTGCAGCCGTGCTTTTCGCAAGCACATGCAGCCCTGGTTTTCAGCATGATTCAGCATGAAGGCTCGTGCACGGCAAGCTGGAGGGGAAGCATCGCCCAACGCCACACAGCGGACGCTTGCAAAGCAAAGCTGTGCTTTACGCCTTCACCCCCTCAATCCCTCAATCGGTGGCGGGATTGGCGCCCTCAGGTCCAAGTGGCTCCAGGACGGAACGACGCTTCACCGCGACACGATGGCCGTTGCCAGATCGCTGCTGGGCCTGAAGGCCAGATTGCCGTCTGTGTCTTTCTGTAGTGGGACTGAAATGTGTGTCGTATGCGTCGCAGGGTCCGCAGGGACCGCAGGCGAACCTGCCTGAAGCGCCTGCTCTCATCGACTCGGAGATGAAGAAGCTGCTCAAGGCGGCGCAGAGCTCGTGGCTTGGCGGTGATTCTGAGTGCTAATGTTCTTTAAAGCGGAGAGCTCGTTTACCACAACGAAGAGGCTTTTTCGTTCTGCGAGGATCCAAAGCCACCGCTCTTCTGCGAAAGCGATGAAGCGGCACGTCGCCTTCCTGAGGAAGACGGGCGAGTCGGAGGCTGAGGCCGTGAAGCTTCACACGGAATCTTTGGTGGAGTTCGACAAGAGCCTCGGAGCAAAAAGCAGACCCCCTCTCTAAGCTTCAGTAGCAAAAAGGAGATCAGCGTATCCTGGCCACCTCACTTTTAGTTCTGAGGATCCTCCTCAAGATCCGACAAAGCGCTGAGGAGTACTTGGAAGCAGCAGCGGAGACGCTAAAAGGCAAAAAGAGCACACTTTTCAGTTTCCTTCTCTTGTCTTCTCTGATTGACGAAACGCCTGAAACACACCATGCCTTGAGGCAAGTGGGCCATGTGAGCACGGCGACAGAGCTCACTGAAGGCTATTTGTCCCACTGCAGTGCTGCTCCTTGGCCTCTAGGCTCTAGGCACCTCCACGATCTCTTTGCTGTACAAGTCTGCCTGTCGCAATTGGGAGAGTCTCCTTTGGCGGCTTAGGATCTCTTGGAGGTGCAGGTTGCCGCAAAGCGTGCCATGCATTCGGGCCAGCGAGCAGCGAAAACGGCGCGCAGAGCACTGTATTTCGACTGCAAGAGTCGCCATGGCAAGTAGGCAGCAGTGCAACCTCCAACTTGACATGTTGAAGCTGTGCAAAGCCTGAGGAAGGAGGTTACCCAGCAGGTTGGGCTTCTGGCAGAAGTGATGGTCGACGGTGGTCTGGCCTTGAGCTCAGCTGTCGGTGGCCTTAGGGCAGCTGTCGGTGCTTCGTGTGCCCAGAATGCTTCTGGGCAATTAAGTCTCGGCTCCTGCGCCATCTTGGAGTTATCAGTTGTCAGGCGAAGCTGTAGAAACGGGAGTGGGGGAGGGGTTGGTGATACCATCCGGCCCCATTTCAGTTTCAGTCGCACGGCAGTGTTGGGGCAACATTTGGCTTCATTGTCGTTCGCAGCGCTCTATCTAGGCGCATTTCCATCGGCACTTACGTTTTGCTTTTCCTATGGTTTCCAAACGTCTCCGAACCCCCCGCGGGGCCAGCATCAGCGTCAAGCACTTTCCGTAGATGACCAGCCGGTTCCCATTCATGTGCTGGCTCCCATTGCTGCACAAGAGCAGAACAACGCAAAGTGCGCAAAAGGGCTTGCGCTGTTTGCCGCATGCTTCCGCAGCCTGCTGACCACAGGTGATCGTTTACTTCAGTGCTGACGTCGAAAGCAATTAGCAAGCAACAGTAGGCAAAGCAGAGTAGAGTCTGGACAGCAACGATTGAATGTGCCGTGAGTTCGAAAAAGATTTGGGCAATTTCCAGTCCTCGATTTTACCGCGCCCAGTGCTTCAGGTCCGCTCTGCGCTGCAAGCAGCCGCGTCAGCGGCAGTGGAGGCAGCGGAGTCCGAGGCAACTCAGATGGCCGAGCCCGGCTTGGAAAGCTTGGATGGAGTGCCCTGCCTATGAGGTAACTGGGGTTGCGAACCCCACTTAGAAGGGACCTGGTGGCAACATGTTGGCAACACTTGACAACACCGTTCATGGCCCGTTTGGTGTTAAAGGGTGGGCGAGAGTCAGCTTTGGGTTGTTTGTCGCTGCACTTCAAGAGCCATGCTAGCCAGTCCAAAAAAAAAGAGCGAATATCGCGCAAGTTCTGCAGTTGAAGCAAAAAACTTGACGTGGTTCGGCCTGCGAAGACGACACATGCGGATAGGGCACGTTGCGCAGAAAGCGGTGCTGCCCTAGCCCGTAAGAATCCCAGGGTCCTCACCTCCACTCCGCAAACTTGAGGCACTGCACAAACAACTTTCTTGAGTATAGCACCATATTGCGTACCATGCCTGACACGCAGTCGTTTTTGTCATCTTCTATGAGTGAACACCAGCAGAATCTTTGAACGGTTCGAGGCTTTCGGTGAAGATGTCTCAGGGCTTAAGGCTTAAGGTTCAGAGTAAGTTTATGGACAGACATGGTTTTAGATCAATATCATCATGATTTTTGTTTGTGCTGCATTCCAAGCACGAGCAAGCACGACTTCTCACGTGCCGACATGGATAAATCTCACGCCGCCATCTAAGGTGACCGACATCCGTGTGCGGCCTGCGAATGAATCCAAGATCATTCTCCAGCAGCTCCATGCCTTTATCTCTCGGACCGCACGCGCGGGCACGGGGCAGGCGTCTACGCTGCTCCAGATGCCCAAGCTATTCCACACCCTGCACAGAAGCATCTTGAGACAGCTGGCAGAATGGATGCCACCAGTTCTGCCAAAAGCCCAGGCACCTTGCTGAGGGTTTGGGATCTGCATTTGACGAGATGCGTTCTGACCACTTCATTTATTGATTGCCCTTTCTTGACGAGGCAGCCTTCAAACTGGCGCTTCACCTGCGTCATCGCCACGACATGCATGGCTTGGCGCGCAGCGGTGGTGAAGATGCGCGGCTCATGCAATCAGCCTGGCAACGTCTCTATGCTGAACTTCTAGAACCTTGCCCGACTTCAGTGGAACGACTTGCCCACTCTTTTCCAGGCTTCTTGCTTGTAGTGTCTTGTGCTGAGGAGATGGCTGGAGAAAGCCGCGTGCGTCATACTGCGCTGGGTGCATTGTTTGCCCAGCAGTTGGATGCAGTCTTGGCTTCAGCAGCACCAGTACCACCAAACTGCAGTCGGACTGGTCAGGACATTGGGTATGCAACAAGCCGCTCGAGTGAGGAAGTTGTAAGAACAGAGAAGCTTCTATGTTGGGATGCATCAAGACCGTGCATCCTGCCATATCTCACATACAATTAGAAATGAGCTTGTTGTTTTAGAGGAGGGCACAGGTACCACGAGCAGATTCTAGCCGGCACTGCGTGACGAGAGCTTGAGGACAACAAACTCACATTTTCCTGTTGAGGAGGGCTGGATGCTGTGGGCTGCCATGCCTTCGGACCCGACCGTGTCTTGGCTTTCAGTTGACTCCGCCACCAAGGAAGCCTCAAGATTCGTTCAAAAACAAAAGTCCTCAGCTTCGGAGCACAGCCAGAACCAATCACAGATTTCTGGCAGACGCACAAGTTTTGGTGCGGCGGGCTTGCCCAAACTTAGGGAGCATTGTTCTGAAACCATGCAAGGCTGTCAAATGAGGAAAAAATGGTTGCACGACAGTTTAGAATGGAAGCTCTTCGACTCATTTAATCGAAGTCTCGCTTGCATCGCCTCTGAATTTGAGGCCTACATCATTGTCAAGGGTGCAGCCAATCTCGTTCAGCATGCCCGAGGCCACACACACTGTGCGGTTTTGTCTCCGGTTGCAGCAGGCATGAATAAGCTCGCAGACGTCATAAATCTGACTTTGCAGTACTGTCAGAAGCAGTAGCCTCCAAGAATGCACGTCAAAAGCTTCTGATATGTCTGGCACTGTTATTGTAATTGTGCTCAGATGTGTGGGTCTGTGTGAAAATGAGAACAATGTCAGTTTACGCTGTAACAAGGTGCTTCAATCTTGCGCAGTCTCCGCTGCGTGAGAAGCGTTTGCCCAAGCGTGAGACGTGAGAGGACGACATCACCGGAGGTTGGACTTTGCCGCCATCTCCAAGAGCTCCCAGGATACAGGCCAAAGTGTGAGAAGCGTCGGATCAGGTAACCTTTTTCCTACATGGCACTTGGGTTTGTATAATGCGATCAATGTGGGTTTTAGTGAGCGCAATTAAACAGAGCATGACAGAACGATAAGATTCTGAAGGGGAAGTCACGAAAGCTCCCCGTGCGGGAGCTTCGTTTAGTACCCCATGAAGTGAGCCTGGGATCCCGGGGGAGGGGTCTGGGGAGGGGGGGGGGGCTGCCAATTTTGGCAGGTTTGCAGCAGCTTGCATGCTGGGCGGTTTTGGGGGGATCTTGGGGGGGATTTGGGGGGGCTGTTAGGGGGATCTTGGGTGGATCTTGGGTGGATCTTGGGGTGCCTTGGGGGGATCTTGGAGATTTTTTTTTACAGGAGAAGTTCGGTAGGAGGGTTGCAGTTCTTTTACAGAAAGGCACGCTCTTGTGGCCCCAGTTTTGTGGTAGTGGTAAAATACTATGAAATAACATGTATAATTGCTACACATATAATATCATGCTGCTATTGGCGGGGAAGGTGTAAATCTTTCATATGACTTCTTTAGTTTAGAAATCTAAATAATATGAACAAGAAACGCCATTAGCATTCTAATCGTTTACGAGTTGGTATAGGTTAAATGGTAGAAA